>JBAMBR010003522.1:0-23956 GCA_037044475.1 Zaprionus obscuricornis | reverse complement strand
TAGAACGTAGAACGTAACGTTGCTGGTTTGCTAAAGTAAATCACCGCAACTGTGCAACAAAATTTCAAGCGCACTAAATTTCCTACACGCCACACGCCATACGCCATACGGCAACTGCAACTAAAATCCAAGTGCGACTCCGGCGACGGCAGCAACAGCAACAGCAACTCTCCTACTCATTGCAACAGTAATGTAAGCTGCCCGCCTAGCTAGCTGCTTGTCTGGGTCGCTGTCTCTTTGGATCTTTGACGCTTTTGTTACTACTCCTTGCCGTGCAATTTTCGCCATTTTGTGGGGCACTTTGTGCCCGTCGCGATTTACGCCAAGATTTATGGCGCTCAACATGGCCGCGGTCAATGGTTGGCGGCGGCGTCGGTGGCGTTGGCGGTGACGACGGCAGTGAATCCTGCTTAGGCCAGGTAGTCTCTGTTTTCCAGTTTCTGCATTTCTCCATTATTCCGGGTTTTTCAGTTTTCTGTTGCTGCTGCATTGTTGTTGCAGCTTGTTGCAGCTTTCGCTTGTCGAGTCAGCAACAAATGCAGCTGCTTGTCTGCTGCGCTGTCTAATGCCTGTCAGCATTGTCGTGAAGGCAATGTCCTAAGTCCTAAACCCTAAACCCTAAACCCCTTCGCCAACTAGCGGTTAATCCTGTTCACTCTTTTAAGCTCTCCCCGTTCACAGTGCCTCAAAAACCCGCCATGCCACGCCCATTACATTCATTTTCTTCAGCTTTCTTCTGCATTTTCGTACTTAATGCTAATGCTTAATGCTTAATTTAAACACAAATCCGATCTGCTTGCTGACTTTTGTCGATAAGCAGCCGAAATGATGGCAAAAACTTGGCAAAACTTTTTCCAGAAAAAAAAAGAAATAAAATTAAAAAAAAAAAGCGACCTACAAATGGAAATTAAATTTTTCTTAAACTTATGCAACACAATTTTTATACAATTTTCTTTTTTTCTTCTTATTTTGCTTCTCGTTTGTTTTAAGGGACGAAAATTAGAATTATTTTGTTTTGTTTTTCACTTACATTTTCAATGTCTCTCTCTCTCTCTCAATATCTGCAGGGCGACCTTTTCTTTTTTAAATTTGCGTAAAATTACGCTTGTTAAATTCAATATGTATTGTTAATTTTAATGAAAGTGCTTAACTGTTTGTCAACCCCCCAACACAGGCAACTTCCAGTCAACATTCTGCTGTATTTTGTTTTTCCTTATTGAAAGTTTTATTTGTTTATTATACAAACATTAAATAAATTTTTTTCTATTATATTTTAAATGTTCTTAGATTATTTTTCAATTTAAATTTCTATTTAGCTAAAACTTTTGTAGCTTTATTGATTAACTGTAAACTTAATTACTTTCGAGTAAAGATACTCGGATATTCTTCCTGCTTCATCCAAAAGTTCTTTTGTATTTCCTCCAAAAAGTTTTTCTGATTTATTGATAAAAATAAATCGTATATGCAAAACTTCCGAGGATCAGCAAGTTCTCCAGCCTCATCCAATACTTCTTTCTACACTTTCTCCAAAGCAAAAAAAAAAAAAGAAAACCCTAACATATTATTAACATGCTTTATTTTGGCGATTGCTACATTCGGCGTTGATAATAGTCTTAGCTTATAGCTAAGCTTAGTTTCTTTTTATTTTATCACAACTTTCGTTTATCTCCAAAAGAGTTTTACCCTACACTTAAGCTTTTATACTATTCTATATTTTTGTTACTCTTCTTCTTCTTCTACTTAACATGCTTTTCATTTTTTTTTTAGGAGCTTCTCACATCAGAATGTCGCTGTTTCATATTAGCTTATCTTCTCTAGAGAGTCCTGTCGGACACCCTCAGCCAGCACTTCCCCTTCTTAGCTAGTTAAACTATAAATTTACAGTCTCACTTTAAGCTGCTTTAGGATAAACATTGTAATAAAAAAATTTTTGGTTGTTGGTTCGCCTTAATTTTCAAGTCCGTTGCACTAAATGTTCCTCAGCTGAATCCGCACAATCTACAATCCAGAATCCAAAATCCAAAGTACACAGAGAATCCATGGCAAATCTCCAGCCGAGCAAGGTTTATGTTCGACATGCTCTTACGACGATGCCATATGCACGTTTATCAAATGCCACAATGAAAAGCGCAACGTGCTGTATGTTTGCCAAAATGAGACAGGCATATCGCCTGTCGACTGTCTCTTTCATTCGTATTAGTTTTTCCGTTTGCCATATAAATTTGTTTAAGACATATAGCAAGGATCAATAGCTTGGATTTATTGTCTGCCACATATAACTTTGCCTTGGCTTTAAACTTCTAGACGGCGACAACAGAGTTTTTGGGGGAACTCTAGGAATGCGTATGGCAAGGTCGCCGTTCCTTCCTTACACTGCCATTTTTTTTATTTCATTTTTTTTTTACCTACTTTTAGCCTGTCGCCGTTTTATGGGCATGAGGCCAAAAAAAAATACCACACCGAAAAAAAAAAAATTATGACTAAAATGGCGACGTCGTCTAGCCCAAGCACATAGCTCTATAGCTAGCTAGGATGCGAGCAGTGCCTCAGACTCAGACTCTGACTCTGACGTCTGCTTGCGGTCGTTTATATGTAAAATATTTGGTTTACTTTATGACTGCTTTGGGTATTACTCTTTACTTCCTTGCGATGCCAATTCGCCATCGCCATCGCCACAGCTATCGCCATCGCCTTCGCCTTGGCTTCTTGGCAGTCAAAGTTTTTGGCGTGGCCGTAAAAACAAAAAGACTGCGCTAAGAATTATGCCATAAAAGTGTCGTCGTCTTTTTCTCTCTCTTGCTGCTTGCTCTTCGTGTACTGCCAACGTTGCAACAGCAGCAGGATACTTGTCCTACAACATGCCGTCGTCGCTTGGTTAGTCTCAATGTTCAAGGGATACATAAAATACATTTTTTATGCTAAAGCTCTGCTTTTCGCCTGCTTCATGGCGTGAGAGATTACAGTGCAGGCATTCTGGGTAAAAAATTATAATGAAACTTAGCAGCAAATGAGCTGAACTCATGCTGAAACTTCCTTCAACTGTAATTTTTGCTAACAACGAAAATTCAAGGTTTCGTTCTTCTGCAAATTGTGTTAATTGAAACTTATGAAATACTTTACACGTATAATTAATAAATAATTTTTGTTTTTTTTTTTCGCCCCTCTAATAGAATTTTTATATGTAAGAAATTAATATTGAAAGATTTATTTAGCTAGAGTTAAGCTTGAGCTTAACATGTACAACAAATTGTAGCTACATTTTTTTTTATTTGAGGTTACACTTGCTGCGAGCAAGCAACAATAGATATTCGCTTACTGCTGCAGCAAAATCCCAATCAATTTCTAGGCAAAAACTCGCAAGTATTCGCAAGTTGCAAACTTGCAGCATGAAGCTAGCAAACTTGCTACTTGCCGATTACCATTACCGAAAATTGTTGTAACATGTGTGTGTCCGATGACGACGAGCGAGCATTGCAATTGCCAAAGCGCCCCCCTGGCAGCAGTAAGAGCTAGAATGACTCTAAGCAGCACTCGTCCCTGCTCACACTATGTTCTAGCTCCAGAAAAAAAAACGTGGCCATTGTTTCGTTTTCTATTTCACAGACGACTGGCTGCGCCTTTAGTTGCCTTCAAGTCGCTTCTCCCCAACCATGCATTGACTTTCACTGGCACACAGCCTTGAGCCTGTTGTGCGGGGGTGGCAGTGAGGGGTATGTGGCGTGAATTGAAGTTGTTCTGTGAAGTGCCCCAAATACTACGCCCAACTCTGAAGCGTGCGTGTGCTTCAAGTATTTTTTTTTTTTTGCTCTCTTTCTCTTTCTTTTTTTTAGTTCTCTTTCCATCTATCTATTGTTGACTGTTTGTAGCTGCTGCTGTTGCTGCTATTGCTGCTGCTGCTATTGTTACTGTTGTTGTTTCTGGGGCATTGCAAATATTTGACTGTGCTTGTTTAGCAACAAAAAGTATCTTACAGATGCACACGCGAGCTAAAGCTGAAGCTCATGCTCGTAACTGCTGCTGCTGCTGCTGCTGGTGCTGCTGATGTTGTTGCTACTGTTGTTTCTGCTGTTGTTGCTGAAACTGTAAGCTGTGCAAATAGTGGGAGGAAACTGTGCCAAAAGACGTATGGCACAAAGCAGGATAAATTTGCCAAGTTTATCATAGCAAAATGTGAACGATGGCATGGCAAAGAGAAGAATGAGCGGGAATGATACGTTGGCAAAACATGAGGCAAAGGCATGAGCATAAAATATTGTCAGCGATATTTTAACGCGCGCTCAAGCGAAATTGTCATATAAATAACATCAGACAAAAAGGGGGAAACGGCAGAAACGGCACAAGCGGCAGACTGAGGCAACTGACTGAATAAAATACCCCAATACCCCATGGAAAGTGGATTTTACTGTGCTATTGGCTGGCGTTACTTTGAAATATTAAACATTTGCCAAAACAACAACAACAATAAAAACAATAACAGCAAGAACAACAGGCAGCAACAACAAAAACAACAACAACAGAGTTGAAGTTTATTGCTGCTGCTTGATGAAGAAGCGTCACAACAGTTGTGTGGGCGTTGGCTGCATGCTGGAGGCAGACGTATAGAAATTGGAGCAGCTCAAAGATGACTGAGAAATTAATAAAAGTGGCAAAAGAGTTGCGGGCGGTCGCATGAAATTCGTTTAAAACTCAACAGCGCCAACAAAGTTTTAATTTTTTCTTTTTTTTTTTTTTGTCAAGACTTAAATAAATAGAAAAAAAAACACACAAAAAAAATAAAGCAATGCTATCTTCGGCAGGCCGAAGATTTCATACTCTTGCAATGTTAGAAATAAAACTTTTCATACAATATATAAATTATTTGAAACAATATTTTTGATCTAAATGTTATAAATTCCCTATGTAACTCCCCTCCAAATGTTAAGCGTCTGGAATGATTCCGGCAAAAATAAAATATATATTTAAATAAAAAAAAAGAAGGAAATTAAATGTATTTGAATTTTAGTTACGGGATAAAATGGCTCTGAATTGCCAATGTTGTCAAAATCAAGGGACTTTCAGTCTTAGACGCAATTATTGTGGATCTTTGTAACTCAAAGATACTTTTGTACCTAAAAGATACTTTCGCATCTCACAGATACTTTTGCAGCTCAAAAAATTATTTTATATCTTAAAGATACTTTTGTATCTCACAGATATTTTTTGTATCTTAAAGATACTTTTGTATCTTATAGATACTTTTCTATCTTATAGATACTTTTCTATCTCACAGATACTTTTCTCTATCAAAGATACTTTTGTGTCTCACAGATATTTTTTATATCTTAAAGATACTTTTGTATCTCATAGATACTTTTCTATCTCACAGATATTTTTTGTATCTTAAAGATACTTTTGTATCTCATAGATACTTTTCTATCTCACAGATATTTTTTGTATCTCACAGATATTTTTTGTATCTTAAAGATACTTTTCTATCTCAAAGATACTTTTGTATCTCATAGATACTTTTCTATCTCAAAGATATTTTTTGTATCTTAAAGATACTTTTCTATCTCATAGATACTTTTCTATCTCACAGATATTTTTTGTATCTCACAGATACTTTTCTATCTCAAAGATACTTTTCTATCTCAGAAGAAAATATCTTTAAGATACGAAAAATATCTTTGAGATAGAAAAGTATCTATGAGATACAAAAGTATCTTTGAGATAGAAAAGTATCTTTAAGATACAAAAATATCTGTGAGATACAAAAGTATCTATGAGATAAAAAGTATCTTTAAGATACAAAAAATATCTGTGAGATAGAAAAGTATCTATGAGATACAAAAGTATCTTTAAGATATCAAAAAATATCTGTGAGATAGAAAAGTATCTATGAGATACAAAAGTATCTTTGAGATATAAAAAGTATCTGTGAGATACAAAAGTATCTTTGATAGAGAAAAAGTATCTGTGAGATACGAAATATCTGTGAGATACTATAAGATACAAAAGTATCTTAAAGATACAAAAGTATCTTTAAGATACAAAAATATCTGTTGAGATATAAAATAATTTTTTGAGCTGCAAAAGTATCTGTGAGATGCGAAAGTATCTTTTAGGTACAAAAGTATCTTTGAGTTACAAAGATCCACAATAATTGCGTCTAAGACTGAAAGTCCCTTGATTTTGACAACATTGGCAATTGAGCCATTTTATCCCGTAACTAAAATTCAAATACATTTAATTTCCTTCTTTTTTTTTATTTAAATATATATTTTATTTTTGCCGGAATCATTCCAGACGCTTAACATTTGGAGGGGAGTTACATAGGGAATTTATAACATTTAGATCAAAAATATTGTTTCAAATAATTTATATATTGTATGAAAAGTTTTATTTATTTCTAACATTGCAAGAGTATGTAAATCTTCGGCCTGCCGAAGATAGCATTGCTTTATTTTTTTTGTGTGTTTTTTTTTCTATTTACTTAAGTCTTGACAAAAAAAAAAAAAAAAGAAAAAATTGAATACTTTGTTGGCGCTGTTGAGTTTTAAACTGAATTTCATGCGACCGCCCGCAACTCTTTTGCCACTTTTATTAATTTCTCAGTCATCTTTGAGCTGCTCCAATTTCTATACGTTTGCCTCCAGCATGCAGCCAACGCCCACACAACTGTTGTGACGTTTCTTCATCAAGCAGCAGCAATAAACTTCAACTCTGTTGTTCTTGTTGTTGTTGCTGCCTGTTGTTCTTGCTGTTATTGTTGTTGTTGTTTTGGCAAATGTTTAATATTTCAAAGTAACGCCAGCCAATAGCACAGTAAAATCCACTTTAAACATCAAGTTTGTCTACAGTGCTGGGGTATTTTATTCAGTCAGTTGCCTCAGTCTGCCGCTTCTGCCGCTTGTGCCGTTTCCCCCTTTTTTGTCTGATGTTATTTATATGATAATTTCGCTTGAGCGCGCGTTAAAATATCGCTGACAATATTTTATGCTCATGCTTTTGCCTCATGTTTTGCCAACGTATCATTCCCGCTCATTCTTCTCTTTGCCATGCCATCGTTCACATTTTGCTATGATAAACTTGGCAAATTTATCCTGCTTTGTGCCATACGTCTTTTGGCACAGTTTCCTCCCACTATTTGCACAGCTTACAGTTTCAGCAACAACAGCAGAAACAACAGTAGCAACAACATCAGCAGCACCAGCAACAGCAGCAGCAGTTACGAGCATGAGCTTCAGCTTTAGCTCGCGTGTGCATCTGTAAGATACTTTTTGTTGCTAAACAAGCACAGTCAAATATTTGCAATGCCCCAGAAACAACAACAGTAACAATAGCAGCAGCAGGAGCAGCAGCAATAGCAGCAACAGCAGCAGCTACAAACAGTCAACAATAGATAGATGGAAAGAGAACTAAAAAAAAGAAATAGAAAGAGAGCAAAAAAAAAAATACTTGAAGCACACGCACGCTTCAGAGTTGGGCGTAGAGTATTTGGGGCACTTCACAGAACAACTTCAATTCACGCCACATGCCCCACACTGCCGCCCCCGCACAACAGGCTCAAGGCTGTGTGCCAGTGAAAGTCAATGCATGGTTGGGGAGAAGCGACTTGAAGGCAACTAAAGGCGCAGCCAGTCGTCTGTGAAATAGAAAACGAAACAATGGCCACGTTTTTTTTTTCTGGAGCTAGAACATAGTGTGAGCAGGGACGAGTGCTGCTTAGAGTCATTCTAGCTCTTACTGCTGCCAGGGGGGCGCTTTGGCAATTGCAATGCTCGCTCGTCGTCATCGCACACATACATGTTACAACAATTTTCGGTAATGGTAATCGGCAAGTAGCAAGTTTGCTAGCTTCATGCTGCAAGTTTGCAACTTGCGAATACTTGTAGAATAGCTTTGCGAGTTTTTGCCTAGAAATTGATTGGGATTTTGCTGCAGCAGTAAGCGAATATCAAATATAAAAAAAAATTGATGCAAATTTGTAGCTACAATTTGTTGCACATGTAAAGCTCTAGCTTAACTCTAGCTAAATAAATCTTTCAATATTAATTTCTTATATATAAAAATTCTATTAGAGGGAGGGAAAAAAAAACAAAAATTATTTATTAATTATACGTGTAAAGTATTTCATAAGTTTCAATTAACACAATTTGCAGAAGAACGAAACCTTGAATTTTCGTTGTTAGCTAAAATTACAGTTTAAGGAAGTTTCAGCATGAGTTCAGCTCATTTGCTGCTAAGTTTCATTATAATTTTTACCCAGAATGCCTGCACTGTAATCTCTCACGCCATAAGGCAGGCGAAAAGCAGAGCTTTAGCATAAAAAATGTATTTTATGTGTCCCTTGAACATTGAGACTAACCAAGCGACGACGGCATGTTGTAGGACAAGTATCCTGCTGCTGTTGCTACTGCTGGCCAAGAAGTTTTTTTTTTTTTTTGGTGACGTTGGCAGTACAGGAAGAGCAAGCAGCAAGAGAGAGAAAAAGACGACGACACTTTTATGGCATAATTCTTAGCGCAGTCTTTTTGTTTTTACGGCCACGCCAAAAACTTTGACTGCCAAGAAGCCAAGGCGAAGGCGATGGCGATAGCGATGGCGAATTGGCATCGCAAGGAAGTAAAGAGTAATACCCAAAGCAGTCATAAAGTAAACCAAATATTTTACATATAAACGACCGCAAGCAGACGTCAGAGTCAGAGTCTGAGTCGGAGGCACTGTTCGCATCCTAGCTAGCTATAGAGCTATGTGCTTGGGCTAGACGACGTCGCCATTTTAGTCATAATTTTTTTTTTCGGTGTGGTATTTTTTTTTTTTCTTTTTTTTTTGGCCTCATGCCCATAAAACGGCGACAGGCCAAAAGTAGGTAAAAAACAAGTAAGAAAGTTATAGTCGAGTGTGCTCGACTATATAATACTCGGTGCCCAAAGTTATATTATATATTTATTTTGCTCGTGCTGCGCACTCGCCAATTTTAAGTTAATATAAAAAAAAAATTTAAAAAAAAAAAATTAAAAAAACAAAATCGTCTCGGGAATCGAACCGCGGACCTCATGCACGCGAGTTCAACCCTCTAACCACTGAGCCACGCTCTTCACAAGTGTGAAAAAATGTTGCCGTCGTTTGGGGTGAGAACAGCAAGCAAGCGTACGCCTCTCAACTTTTGAAATTTGAAATGTGTATAACTTCCATGTTTATTATCCGATCTGTACCAAATTTGTACACAACGTCCAGATAAACATATTCTAACTTTGTACCAAAATTCAGTGCTGTAGCTTGACTGGGTGTGGGTGAAGTGGTGTGTTCAAAATGGTTTTCATCGATTTGTGGAGGCGGAGGGGGGCGTGGCAAAAATCCAAAATAAACTTGATCTGCCTGCAAACACTACAAACACTATGCAAAAAAAATTAAGTCTCTATCTCTTATAGTCTCCGAGATCTGTGTGTTCATACGGACGTACAGACGGACGACGGACAGACGGACAGACGGACAGACGGACAGACGGACAGACGGACATGCTCCAATCGACTCGGCTGTTGATCCTGAGTCAGAATATATATACTTTATGGGGTCGGCCACGCCTCCTTATGGGTGTTACATACATTTGCTCTTGTCACTAACCCAATATACTCTTGGTTCCCAAAGGGCACCGAGTATAAAAAATGAAATAAAAAAAAAAAGCAGTGTAAGGAAAACTTTACGCGGCGACCTTGCCATACGCATTCCTAGAGTTCCCCCAAAAACTCTGTTGTCGCCGTCTGGAAGTTTAAAGCCAAGGCAAAGTTATATGTGGCAGACAATAAATCCAAGCTATTGATCCTTGCTATATGTCTTAAACAAATTTATATGGCAAACGGAAAAACTAATACGAATGAAAGAGACAGTCGACAGGCGATATGCCTGTCTCATTTTGGCAAACATACAGCACGTTGCGCTTTTCATTGTGGCATTTGATAAACGTGCATATGGCATCGTCGTAAGAGCATGTCGAACATAAACCTTGCTCGGCTGGAGATTTGCCATGGATTCTCTGTGTACTTTGGATTTTGGATTCTGGATTGTAGATTGTGCGGATTCAGCTGAGGAACATTTAGTGCAACGGACTTGAAAATTAAGGCGAACCAACAACCAAAAATTTTTATTACAATGTTTATCCTAAAGCAGCTTAAAGTGAGACTGTAAATTTTTAGTTTAACTAGCTAAGAAGGGCAAGTGCTGGCTGAGGGTGTCCGACAGGACTCTCTAGAGAAGATAAGCTAAAGTGCAGATAATATGAAACAGCGACATTCTGATGTGGGAAGCTCCTAAAAAAAAAATGAAAAGCATGTTAAGTAGAAGAAGAAGAGTAACAAAAATATAGAATAGTATAAAAGCTTAAGTGTAGGGTAAAACTCTTTTGGAGATAAACGAAAGTTGTGATAAAATAAAAAGAAGCTAAGCTTAGCTATAAGCTAAGACTGATATCAACGCAGAAATGTAGCAATCGCCAAAATAAAACATGTTAATAATATGTTAGGGATATTTTTTTTTTTGCTTTGGAGAAAGTGTAGAAAGTAGTATTGGATGAGGTAGCAATACTTCCCGATCCTCGGAAGTTATGCATATAAGATTTATAATTATCAATAAACTAGAAAAACTTCTTGGAGGAAATACAAAATAACTTTTGGATGAAGCAGGAACAATATCCGAGTATCTTCACTCGGAAGTAATTAAGTTTACAGTTAACCAATAAAGCTACAAAAGTTTCAGCTAAATAGAAATTTAAATTGAAAAATAATCTAAGAACATTTAAAATATAATAGAAAAAAATTTATTTAATGTTCATATAATAAACAAATAAAACTTTCAATAAGAAAAAACAAAATACAGCAGAATGTTGACTGGTAGGGGGGGGGGACGTTAACAAACAGTTAAGCACTTTCATTAAAATTAACAATACATATTGAATTTAACAAGCGTAATTTTACGCAAATTTAAAAAAGAAAAGGTCGCCCTGCAGATATTAAGAGAGAGAGACATAGAAAATGTAAGTGAAAAACAAAACAAAATAATTCTAATTTTCGTCCCTTAAAACAAACGAGAAGCAAAATAAGAAGAAAAAAGAAAATTGTATAAAAATTGTGTTGCATAAGTTTAAGAAAAATTTAATTTCCATTTGTAGGTCGCTTTCCTTTTTTTTCTTAATTTTATTTCTTTTTTTTTTCTGGAAAAAGTTTTGCCAAGTTTTTGCCATCATTTCGGCTGCTTATCGACAAAAGTCAGCAAGCAGATCGGATTTGTGTTTAAATTAAGCATTAAGCATTAGCATTAAGTACAAAAATGCAAAAGAAAGCTGAAGAAAATGAATGTAATGGGCGTGGCATGGCGGGTTTTTGGAACACTGTGAACGGGGAGAGCTTAAAAGAGTGAACAGGATTAACCGCTAGTTGGCGAAGGGGTTTAGGGTTTAGGGTTTAGGACTTAGGACATTGCCTTCACGACAATGCTGACAGGCATTAGACAGCGAAGCAGACAAGCAGCTGCATTTGTTGCTGACTCGACAAGCGAAAGCTGCAACAAGCTGCAACAACAATGCAGCAGCAACAGCAGCAACAACTGAAAAACCCGGAGAAATGGAGAAATACAGAAACTGGGAAAACAGAGACTACCTGGCCTAAGCAGGATTCACTGCCGTCGTCACCGCCAACGCCACCGACGCCGCCGCCAACCATTGACCGCGGCCATGTTGAGCGCCATAAATCTTGGCGTAAATCGCGACGGGCACAAAGTGCCCCACAAAATGGCGAAAATTGCACGGCAAGGAGCAGTAACAAAAGCGCTAAAGATCCAAAGAGACAGCGACCCAGACAAGCAGCTAGCTAGGCGGGCAGCTTACATTACTGTTGCAATGAGAAGGAGAGTTGCTGTTGCTGCCGTCGCCGGAGTCGCACTTGGATTTTAGTTGCAGTTGCCGTATGGCGTATGGCGTGTGGCGTGTAGGAAATTTAGTGCGCTTGAAATTTTGTTGCACAGTTGCGGTGATTTACTTCAGCAAACCAGCAACGTTACGTTCTACGTTCTATACTTCCTGTAGCCCCTAAACAGTAGACTCGCTGAGTTGTGGATTGCAATGCGGGTCAGACGACTAAACAATAAAGTCCAATTGGTGTAGCAAACAGACAGACATTAAGAGCGCTGAGCGCTACTAAGCAGCTTAAGGCTAAGACATAGATTTTGCTATATAATTATTGAGCAATAATTTTCTAGCTAATTTTTAGCAAATTTATTTTATAGAAATAAAAATAATAAATGACTAAAAAATAATAATAATAAATATAATAATAAATAAATAATAAATAAATAATAAATAAATAATAAATAAATAATAAATAAATAATAAATAAATAATAAATAAATAATAAATAATAAATAAATAATAAATAAATAATAAATAAATAATAAATAAATAATAAATAAATAATAAATAAATAATAAATAAATAATAAATAAATAATAAATAATAAATAAATAATAAATAATAAATAAATAATAAATAATAAATAAATAGAATAAAATATTTATAAATTTTAAACATTAAAAAAATTTAAGGTAATTAATTTTAATGTCTAGAAATTTTATAGAAATTTAATTGAATTTAATTTCTTCATGTTTTGTTTTTGCCAGCATATTATATTCTCGGGCACAGTGACAAAAAGTTCTCAATGAATTCTCAATTTCATTAATGGCATGCATTAGCCCGCACCACTGTGCATTAAAATGCTCCACATATTGTTTGCATTTGCTTTTAAATTTCCAACATTCTACACGGTCTCTTTCTCTTTCTCTCTCTCTCTCTATCTCTCTCTCTTTCTCTCTCTCTCTCTCTGTCTACAAGCGCAAAACTTTTGCCTACATTCGACCTCCAATCCCAATTCCAGTCCTAGTCCCCTTTCGGCATTGCTCTACTCCATCAGGCAGAGCCGGTAGCTGAATTTAACATGAGGGAAAGCAGCAACAGCCGCAGCAGCAGCAGCGGGAACGTCACATGTGCAAAACTTGTACGTGAATTCGGGGGAAAACCAAGCAGCGTGGCAAGCGTCAGGCAGGCAACCAGAGATCGGGCATAGTCGAGGTTTATTTTTTTTTTATTTTTTCTTTCTGCTTTAAACAGCGCAATTCTTTATGTGAAGGCGGTGGCAACAACAAGAATGAAACAAAACAGCGAAAAAAAAATAAGAGGGGAAAGAGCAAGTGTGAGAGAGAGAGAGAGAGAGAGAGAGAGAGAGACAGAGTGCAAGGCAGACTCATTTAAAGACTGTGCGACGTCGGGGACCCCGACATGAGTTAAGTGCGATGGCAAAATTTATGCGAAGAATGCAGCAGCAATATGTGCAACAGCAGCGACAACAACAACTGCAAGCAGCAGCAGCAACAAGAGCAACAAACCAAAGCGACACAAAACCAACCCAAAACCCGTTCAACCACATGCCGTACAAAAAGGACGAGCACAAGGACGAGATCCAGGCATCTACCAGGACCCTTTTTATATTGTTTGAAAAATGTTTATGGGCAAACCGGGAATGGGGGCAGCAGGCGTAACAACAGGAAAAGCATTTGCCAGCCTCTGTTCTCTTGTTCTCTCAGCATCAGAGACAGGCTTTACCTCTGCCCACAGTCAGAGGCACAGGCACAGGCACAGCCACAGTCACAGCCACTGCGATTGTCAGTGCCGCCTCGTTGCAGACAGACAGTGCATAACGTACACAACGTGCACAACGGATGCTCAATGTGTGAATAAGTAAGCTTTGTAAGATGCTTTCTTTTTTTTTACCAACTCGCGACGAATTCACCAGTTTGTCCATTCTTCAAGGCATTATCCATTATATACCACTGACTATAAGCGAGCAAGCGAGTGAGAGTGTGAGCAGAGAGAGATGATGCATCGGATAGGCCAGTGAAAACTTAATAAGATTTTAATTGAAGCGCAAGAATTTAATTAATTTAATTATGAGTAGCAGCAGACAGCAGCAGAACAAAAGAAACTGAGCAGCAGACTAATATATGTACATACAGATGTATGTATGTAATATGATGATGATGTATGTATGTAATGTATATGTATATGTATATGCACTTGTACATGGCGTGGCATGTGAAATATTTGCTGATACTGTTTGCGCTGCTGTTGTATTTTCTGCTACTTAAGGCTAATGAAATGCAAAGAATTTTTTAACATTTAAATAAATATGTATATGAAAAAATTTAAAGAAATAAATAAAAAAATCAAATTAAAGAATACAAAATAAAATTTAAAAAAAAAAGTATAAATAAACGTAAAAAAAGAAATGAATAAACAAAAAATTATAAAAATATAAAAATTTAATTTAAAAAAAAATAAATAATAATATAAAAAAAATTTAAAAAAAAAAATAATATACAAAAAAAATAACATGAATAAAATTTAAAGAAATAAATGAAAAAATTTAAAGAAATAAATAAAAAATCAAATAAAAGAATACAAAAAAAAATAAAAAAAAATATATATAAATAAATAAATAAACGAAAAAAAAGAAATGAATAAACAAAAAATTATAAAAATATAAAAATTAAATTTAAAAAAAAAATAAATAATAATATAAAAAAATTTAAAAAAAAATTACATAAATAAAATTAAAATTAAATGAAAAAAAAAATTACATAATAAAATTAAAATTAAATTTAATAAAAAAAAAACCTGATAAAAATACAAAAAAATTCATTAAAAAAATATAAAAAAATAATACAAAGAATTGAAAAAAATTATATAAATAAAATTAAAAAAAAATATATATATTAATATATTAAAATATTAAATAAATATATATAAATAAAATAAAAATCATTTGCTTTGCTGCCTGCAGAAGCTATACTCTCTACAGTCTTTAAACACTTTTATCACGCAAAAAGTCTTCAATTCAATTTCATTGAAAAAGTTAAGCAAGTTTTGTGCATTTGATGCTTTGCGCTAAAGATGAAAGTTTTGTATTTTAAGTAGACTTTAATTTAAAGATTTAATAAACAAAAATTTATTCCCAACGCGTATTTTCTGTTTATTTAACAATTTTTTTTCTCTCTCTTTCTCTTTCTCTCTTTATTTTTTTTTTTTTGTTTTTGCTGACTTGAAAGTTTTTGAGCAAAAGTTTTTATATATCTTCCCCCTACTCCGTGCATGAAAAACTCTCTTTGATAAACCCTTCCTTGCTCCCCATAGTTTGCTTGCTGTATGTTCTTTATACTCCCAAGAGTGTGGAAACAAATATTTTGTACTGTTTGGCAAAAAGCAAACGGTAAATGTATCCTCCTTTAGCAACCGTCTTTGGCTTTGGCTTTTGGCTACGTGCCGTTTGTTCTTCTCTTCTCTTCTCTTTTATTTTTATTTATTTATTTCGTTTTCATTTTTTTTTTTTGGGGTCAGACGAGTAAAATACAAAAGACGAATCTATACACTAATTGCGAGTTGTTAATGTTGCAGCTGCAACAGTAATAATAGCAGCAGCAGTGGCAAGTCAATTGAAAAGCTTTAGTGACTTTAAAACTGAAAGTACTATAAATCACATAAACAAAAGGTTTCAGAAAGTAACCCAATGCCGGGTCGCAAATGGTCGCTTGTTTAATGACGCAAGTAATTGCAACTGCTGCAACGGCAACTTGCAAAGTTGCCAACTGAGACGAAGGATTGTGGGCAGCATAGAAAATAAACGAACGAACGAACTACTGTATGGCACTTGGGGGAACAAACTTAATGAAAATCAAACAAAAGCAACAACAACAATAACTCAAAGTCGGTCAACTGTGCTGTAGAAAACGTCGCAGAGAGTCGACTCTCAAGTGGCGCATACTGAAACAATAATTGATAAACGAACGAACGAACAGATGTACAAGTGTTTAACTGAATGAATGAATGATGTGCTGCCATTGCCTCTGCTACTGCTGCTGCATTTGAGATCCAAGCCTGTTAAATGTGACTTAAGACTTTTCTCTGCCACCACTTGCAAAAGTTTCTAGTTGATGCAGAAGGGTGCAACATGCATTAATCGTTAATCGACAGTGGACAAAGAGAAGAACAAGCAGAGGCAAACAAAACTCAATTTCAATTGATTTATGCGTTACGCTTTTTACAGTATGTTGCATCAATTGAAAGCAAAGTAATTAAATAAATAAACTTTACAAAATGTTTCTTTTTATCTACTTGTCATTTATAGAGCAACAGCAAAAATTTCTAACATTAATTAAGTTACACACAATGCCAGACGAGCTGGCAACGCTGCAACGCTTGAGAAGTGCATAGAAAGGCGGCATTATTGCAACACAAACGTAATTGTCACGCAACGGTCAACTGTGCAACAGTGAGGCCACTGACCCCTTGAAGTTGCCGTTGTGCATCAAATGCGGAAGCTAAATTCTCTGACATACGACAAAAAAAAACTTCTTGCACATGAAACGCGCCTAAATTGAAAAGAAGAAGACAAAGACGTAGACGAACAAAATAAAAAAAAAAAAAAAACTGCATGGAATTCTTAAGCGCACTTGAAACGTGCTTCAAGTCTAAAGAAAAAGTGTTGAACACAATTAAATTGATAATTCGACGACAGCCAACAACAAATGCATGTGAGGTGATAAAAAAAAAAAAACACAAGAAAAAAAATCGCATTGCAATCGGAGCTGTTTTTGTCTGTGCGAATCGCGACAAAAACGCATAAAAATTCTCAGAATAAAAACAAGGCAAATAATTTTTTAAGATATTCGCTCATTGTCGTCTGTCAATTCTTTGAAATCTATAGAATAGATTAATCACCCGTCAAACTGTTATAGCAGCAAATTCAAACTATAAATAAGTTGCGCGTGACGACAAAAAAAAAAATATAAAAATAAATAAAAATAAAATAAAATAAAATTTATATAAAAATATTGAGAATAAATTAATTTGCATTTGAATAAACGCAGTTAAATGTATATTTTTATTTTTTAATTATAGAATTTATATAATTATTTATTGGCAAATTATAAAGTTTATTTCTTAGTATTTTTTTAATTTTTTAAGATTTTTTTATAGCAATGTAAACTTTGCACTGATCAACAAATCAAAGATTTAAAACAAATTCCTCGAATATAAAAAATCAATGCAAATTCTATGACTTTTAGCTATATCAATGTTTTGAATAATGAATATATTCAAATGAATTTGCATATGAATATAAACACAATAACAATATAAATGTCACACCTAAATTATATGCAGGCGCGACAAAAAACGCGCGCAGTCTAACATTTGATGCGTTTATAAACGTGCCTGGTGTAACTTTTGAAGCGTTTATAAACGCACGACGTCATATTTTTGAAGCGTTTAAAAACGCGCAGAGATTAATTTTGAAGGCGTTAAAAAATGCAGCGTGACATTTTTATATGTTTTTATTTTTTTGCAAAGTTAAATTAATTGTTGTATTTAGCAGACATAAATGCGTATTAAATATAATTGTTTGCTATACTTTGCTGCAATTGGTGTTGTAATGCAATCAGTTTCGATTTGATTACCTTTAATTGACTTTTCAACACTGTTGAGTAATTGATGCTGACGACAATTGCAACGGGCAATGGTAAAGGCAACGTGTGCCATAGACAGCAAACGTCGACGTCATCAGCATTTAACACTTTTTGTCGCTCATTAACAATTCAAAATGTGCAGCTTTCTCTGTCTCTTTGACTTGTAATTGTCATTCGTGTTGTTGTTGTTATTTTTCATTTAATTTAAAAATTATTTATTTTTTTTGTTAATTTCAACTTGAATGCCGGAACTTTGTTGTCAAACATATTGTATATTGTATTTTATATATACTCACATATTATTCTATAGACTTGTTTATGCTGCTGTTGTTTTTGTTACTGTTGTTCAGTCTGAAATATATACAATGAAAAAAATGAATAAAAATAAATAAATACAATATAAATTATAAATGCAAACAACAAATTGCAGCTGTGCCGCAGCAGTAGTAAATTGTTAATAATTTCACAGTTTGATGCCAACAATTTATGATGAGCTTAAAATATGCATTAAACATTTCATTTTCATTTTTATTTATTTTTTTGTTTTTCGTTTTAAAAATTTTCTTCTTTTTTTGTTGTTGTTGTTGTTTAACTCGTTATCAACATTTTTAAATAATTTATGTTAATGTTTTAATGGTTCAATTGAATACATAAAATCCATTATGCTATATTTTCTGCATGTGTGCACGCCAAGCCGTTGGGTATTATGATTTTATTGCAAGTGTTGTAACTTAATATCAAGTGCTTAAAAAATTTATTTAAACTTAACTGTAATTTAAAATGAAATTTTTAAAATTATTTAACATTTTATATACAAATGTAAGATTTATTTATAATTTTTTAAGATTTAATATGTAATTTTTTTAAGATTTTATATTATATTGATTTAATATATATTTTTTTAAGTATTTATTTTATATAAAAATATTAAAAAATTTAGTATTATTTTTTAATATTAAAAAAAAATATAAGAAAAAATATTTAAAAAAAAATTAAAATATTAAAAATTTTTGTATTATTTTTGAATATTTTTATTTTTTTAAAAATTGATTATAATTTTTTTTTTAAATTTTTATTTGTTATATTTTTTATTTATTTTTTTACAATTTATTTTTGATTTTTATTTAACATTTATATAAATTTATATATAATTTATATTTGTATAATTTTTAATATATTTTTTTTTAATATTAATATTTTAATTTTTAGAGCATTAATTTCAGCATATTTTTTTTTTTTGCATAATTTATTGAAAAAGAAAAATTATAATAAATAGTTAATCTATCTATCTGCACTTATCTATGCATATTACTTAAATTGACAAATTAAATTTATGAATTTTAATTAAAACATATTTTTGCACAGATTTTCACATAAAAATAAAAATAAGCATACAAAATTATATTTATTTATTTATTTTTATTTATTTTTTTTTTGTATATTATTCAATTAACTGCTCAAAATGCAGTTATGCATTTAAATTAATCGTTCAACTTGCTCATAATTAATAAACTATTTTTAGCTTGGTTTTTTTTTCTTCTCTTTTGCCAACTATAATTTACAATTTCGTTGGAAAGAGAAAAAAAAAAATGGTGACGTAAATTTAAAAATGCGCAGAGAGTTTGCAAATGTAAAAAAAAAAAGAAAAAAAAATGCATAAAGAGCATAAAGCAAATGTGTGACAACGACAAAAGCCGCAACAGCAAAAGATGCTGCAAATGGAAATGGAAAAGCGCAAAAAGGGAAATGCAAAATGTTCGCCTGCAGAGATAGAGAGAGAGAGAGGCTGCCACTACTACAGCTGCTATTGCCGCAAGAGACGAAGACTGTCGCTGGGTCTGTGCTCTGACTATGGCAATGGCTGTGGGTCTGTTTCATATGTACATGGCAAGTGTTGTAAGTATGTGCTTAAATACGCATTTATTCATACAAATATGGCCAACGGCAGCAGCAGTGGCAGCAGCAGCAGCAGTAGTAACCGCAACAGCAGCAGCAGCAGGCAAAACAATAAAACAAGTCGCTAGCAAATATTTTTTTAACAATGCTGCACGGCAACATACGCTATAAAAAAAATTTGCATGTTAGCCAAATGTACAAATTTTTTTATATAAAAATAGAAAAAATTCTGTAAAATTTAAAACATTTTTTATGTTTGTCAACTTTTTGCCATAAGCTAATATACCCGTTGGCTACTTTTGCTGAGTATGCAAAGCAAAACGTAGTATGAACGTATTTTCCATGTTGTTGTCGTCTGGTAGTTGGGCAAATCAGATGCGCAACTAACGAGCAACAACCACGACAACGACAACGTCGCTGACAACCGCTGGCAAAGGCAAAAGCAAAGGCAAAGGCAAGGCAAGGCAAGGACTAGGACTCGCAACACCGGACTACAGACTCTACGCTGCGAGCCATTCTTTGTCTGTGCTCGAAAGGCGCCCCAATCCCAGTCTTCAGCCCTCAAGTCATCCGCACCCGCACCCGAATTGTAGTCCAGGCACATGAACATGGCGCAAATGTGACAAATATGGGCATGAAGTGTGCAAGTGACAAGTCTAACATACTTACAAATTTTCATGTGGCGACCACAGAGTCGAGACCACATTATCACCCGAGCGGCAGGCAACGACTGTGTGTGTGTGCAGGCAGGCAGCAGGCAGGCAGCAGCAGGCAGCAGGCATTCATAGGAATTTTGCGCGTTTTCAAATGTATGTTAATGATGTTACCAGGTTTTCTTTCTTTCTTTTTTTTTTTTTCTTTCGCTCTTGCACAATGTAGCTTTTGTCCACAAAATGCAAAAGCAACGCAATGATTTCCACTTTGTTTTTTTTTTTTTTTTGCTGCTACTCCTTCTTTGTCTAGTGTTTGCCAATGTGTGCTGCTTGCTGCTGTTGCTGCTGCTGCTGCTGCTCGTCATCTGCATTTGTTCAGTTTAACCAAACGTATTTCCTGTATTTCTGTCTACATGTCGGCAACACTTTGCCGTTTTTATTTTAATGATACTTTTTTTTTATTCATAGTAGTTTTTGTTGTTGTTGTTGTTGTTGTTGTAGCTGATTTGAATATGTGCCAACTAATGCTGCTGATGATGAGACTGCGTTTTTTTTTTTTACTGTTTGCTTTTTCTCAAATTAAATTTCAATTTTCAATTTTTTTTTGTTATTTTTTTTTTGTATTTTTTTTTTGTATTTTTTTTTTTGTATATATTGAAAACGGAAACAGTTTGAGTGGCAAAAATAGTTAGTTTCGGTTTCGCACAACAGTTTAAAAAGCTGTTGATAATGATGATGACGATGTTGATGTGTTTGGCAACATAACGTAACGCAACGCAACGTTAAGCGAAATTTAATTTATTTTAGATAGCAGAAAAAAAAAATTTAATTGCCAAAAAAAATACATGAATTTATATTTTACTATTTATTATTATTATAATTATAATTACATTATATAACTAATGACTCAATGAGCTACAGGAAATGCGACAGAGATTTTTACCATTTTGCTAGTTGACAATATTAAAGGTAAGTCACAGGAAATGACAACATTGCTGAGGTAAGAGAAAAGCAAGCAGAAAATGTGAATGCAGGCAAGTAATCAAAGCATTTTAACTTGTTGCATGAGAAAAGCAAAAATAACAACAACTGCAAGAGCTTTAACTAGTTGCAGTGGCAGTGGCAAGCTTCTTTTATGCTGAGAGAACTGGTCAAAAGTTGTATTACTAACAATCAAAGCTTGCATGCAGCATGCAACATTTCCTCTTTCTCAGTCTCAGTCTCAGTCTCAGTCTCAGTCTCAGTCTGTCTCAGTCTTAGTCTCAGTCTCAGTCTCAGTCTCAGTCTCAGTCTCAGTCTCAGTCTCAGTCTCAGTCTCAGTCTCAGTCTCAGTCTCAGTCTCAGTCTCAGTCTCAGTCTCAGTCTCAGTCTCAGTCTCAGTCTCAGTCTCAGTCTCAGTCTCAGTCTCAGTCTCAGTCTCAGTCTCAGTCTCAGTCTCATTCTCAGTCTCAGTCTCAGTCTCAGTCTCATTCTCATTCTCAGTCTCAGTATCAGTCTCAGTCTCAGTCTCAGTCTCAGTCTCAGTCTCAGTCTCAGTCTCAGTCTCAGTCTCAGTCTCTCTCTCTCTCTCTCTCTCTCTCTCTCTCTCTCTCTCTCTCTCACTCTCTCTTACTCTTTCAACTGCTCAACAGTTAACAAGCTAATCAATAATTGTAGCATTTGCTGCTCTATCTCGCTCACACTCTCGCCTTTAAGTCTACTACTGCTATTGGCCAACGGCAGACTGACTGTGAGTCTCATTTAAATGCGCGCACGCATAAAGATGACAGCATAGATTACATAGTTTGGTAAATGGTCGACTGTCAACCGTCGACTGTCGACTGTCAACTGATGACACTGACCTACACAAGCACGCAAATAGTTTTGCTAGTTATAGAGCAATTTACCCCCCGCCCCGCTCCCACACCTGCTGCCGTCATGGTTATCTGAATTTACTCTCTATCTGCATATCTGTCGCCTCATACAAAATTACATAATTAGCCAACAATAAATTGTAATTACTGCCTTGAGATACATTTGCGTCAGATAAACGGTTTTTCGTGTCTGTCGCCGCTGTGTTTGCGTACTTGGATCTGTTAAAATAATTTTTTTTTTCTTCTCTCTGTTGTTGTTGCTGGCACGACATTGACTTTGCCTCGCCGGTCGCATAAATTACACTGTGCAATTACAACAAAAATGAAAAAAAACGAAACGAAACGAAAATGTAAACAAACTTTGGGGAATACGCACAAAAATTGTATGTGTGCAGACACAGAGACATAGCATGCGTTTACCCAGCGGCAAGATTACACTAGGGCAGCCCCATTGGCAGTCTTACAAGGTGTATAAGCGGAGGGGGGAGGAGACAGACAGAGCATGGCATAGCATAGCATGGCAGACAAGACAAGCATTGAAAATAAAAGCAGCACACAAAACGTTTTTAAGTTCACAAAGTGCGTGCATAAATTTACAAAAGCCTTAGGTAATTTATACTGATTTGTGTCTTTCAGGGACGGACGGAGCAGCCAGACAGCCCAGCCAGCCCAGCCAGTAAACGAGGCGAGAAGTCTAAGAAATTTAACTTGTAAGCGCGTAATATCTATTATATAACTAAGACACATTTCTCTCCCTCTCACTCTCTATCTCTGCTTTTGCCCAAAAAAAAAAAGGGGTTGCTCAAAACTTTAAATGAGAAAATGAGAGCACAGAGAGAGAGAGAGAGAGAGAAAAATATACAAAATATTATTTATTATTTATGCATATAATAAAAATGAATATTTAAGTAAAATTCATAGACATTTGAAATTGTTGTTTTGTAAACATAATTAATGTTAGGACTTAAAGTCAAATTTCTGTTGTACATAAATAAATAGATCTTTTGCATTTTAATATCATTATTAGACAACTATTTATAATTTAAGAAAGCGTAGAGCATACAAGTTCTGAAACTATGCTTGTTAAAATATAATTTAAAAATTATTTAAAATTATGCTAAATTTATGAAATTCAGGAACTTTTCATTTTAGGAACTGTGCTGCAAGCAAAATCCAAAGCAGGATAACTTAAGAACGAATGAACAAATGTCATTGAATTTAGGCATCAATATGAAAGAGAACAAAAAATCTAGCAAATAAACCAAAAATTTAGACAGCTAAGAAAATTTGTAAATTTTTACAGCGACTTTGCTTTAAGAAAATTATTGCAGAAAATTTGCACTTTATGCAGAAAATTTGAAATTTTTTTTTTTAATAATAGAAATTTCACACAAACTTTAACAATTAATCGATAAATAATTGAACAAAATTTTAATTGTAAATATAATAAAATTATATAAAATATAAATAATTAGAAATTTATATAAAATGACATCGTACTCTATGGCTAACTATCTATGTATACCCGCAGTACATCAAAATTATGTACATTGCGCAGTCAAACAACAACAACAACAACAAGAATAAACTATGTGAGAAATAAGACAGAAACTGAAAATCAATGCCACATGCTAAAACTGTCGCTGGCAACTGTCAACTGGCAAGGCTATGACCTACTATAACATACAATTATATCACATACACACACACACACAACCAATTCCCCAATCATTGACAACAACAATAACAACAACAAGAAGAAGAAGAGAAATAAATAAACAAAATAATATGACAAATTGATCTGCTCCATAAATTGCAAGTGAAATTAAATAATAATTGAGGCAAAAATGTGCTGTGCGAGATTTTTGTGATTGCAGACAAAAATCTATAACAAATATAAACACACACAACACACACTCACACACACACACACTCTTTCTCTAACACGTTATTATTGAACTAAAAAGCAATTTCAATAAATATACAAATTAGGTCAATGCATTCTATAAC
>JBAMBR010003521.1:0-156836 GCA_037044475.1 Zaprionus obscuricornis | reverse complement strand
TTAGATTTTTGTAAAAATCTAAATTCTAAGACAATTGAGTTAACAAAGTTGATTGTGATGTGGAAGCAAGCTGCAAGTTTGAGTTGGGTTTTGCATAAAGTGCTTAAGAGCAATTGATGTAGGTTCTGGAAAAAACATAGATATGGGAAGAGTTGAAGTTAAGTTTGGAAGACATTTTGGGAATTGTACTTTAAGTTTTCTTTTTGGGTAAAGTTAAAGTTAGCTAAGAATTAGCATAGGACGAGCTAGTTTACAGTTTGTAAGGCAGAGTTTGGAAAAGATTTGGATGGGCTTATGTTTGAAATTACGATAGGACTAGGATAAAATTTCCATTGAGGATTGAAATTGTGCTAGAATTTATAAAGTTTTTTTTTTGGTTTTTGGGTTTTAGATAGCGCTAGGGCTTAGGTTATAAGAGAGTTAGGAATGCATGCGGCGAGAAAATAGAGTTGGAATAGAGATAAGACTAGAATGTTGTCTAGTTTTCAGATAGCTAAAAAATAGCTAAAATTAATTGAAGAAGCGTTGAACTGAAGCTAGATTATAGTATTTATGAAGTTATGGTTAATGATATGCATAAAATATTTACAGGGTATGCAAGGGTTTGCGGGTTTAAACTAACTTTGATTGCTTTATTCACAATGTGTGTGTGTTAAGCGACTTAAAACGGCTTAAATGCTTGGTTGCCCATAAGGCAAAAACCAAAAGGGGGACAGTGGAAGCGTGGAAGGTGCAGGATGATGAGTGGGCGGGCGGTCGGTGATGGTAACAAATGGAAAGGAGGTTAAATTTTGTGGTTGTTGTTGCTGTTGTTGTTGTGTTGGAATGTGCGTGGCGACAAGAAACATGAAACAAGGACACGGAATAAAGGGATACGGCGACAAGAACACGGAGACAAGGACACATTGCGTAGCATTGGCATTCGATGCTTTAGGCGAATGTGAAAGGACAACACAAAAAGGCAAGAGATTGGTAAAAAGGGTAGGCATGGAGAGAGAGTACAAGAGAGAGTGAGAAGCCGGTAGAAGGGACAACGGTTTGTCAAATGTTTTGCGATTTATGCATAATTTATGCAAAAAGGCAAAAAAAAAAAAACAACAACAATTTGACATTAATCAGTATGCTTTATTGACTTGATGCTTCAAGCTTTGGCAATTGGACAGACAAAACAAAAACAAAAGAGACAAAAGACAAAAGAACTCGCCGAGAGAGTGAGAGAGAGAGATAGAGAAAGTTTATACATAGGTTGGCAGTTGACACTCATGACGTAGCTGACATTCCCCATAACTTAATCAACAAATTCTTTATGTGCACAAAACACACGCTCTCTCTCTCTCTCTCTCTCTGACTCTGTCTCTCTAGCTATCTCTGTCTTTGCTGTTTATCTCTCTGTCACATCAATGGCGTTAATGGTTTGACGTTTCCATTGTGGTTTTCCGTGTGCCTTTTGTTTTTTTCACATCTCCTACTCTTTCATCATAATGAAAATGACTTTGACATTCCTCATTTTGCGGTTCGTATTTCTTTTACGCCCACGACAACGACCACGTACTACGTACTACGTACTATGTGCCACGCCCCCTTCCCCCTTCCACCATTCAACGCATTGAGGAATTTTAATAAATTCCTATAAATGCCGCTTGGCATTTTTTCCCACAAATGGTTTTATCCTGCAAAACTGCGAGCTGCAGTACCTGCTGCCTATGTCCGTCCAAACTCTCGACTATATGAACATTTGACTTTAACATTAACAGTCGCAGTCGGAAATTTGTGATTTTGGTGAACTTTAAGTTGACAAGTGATAAAACATTTACAATTCTATTGCTATAATTAACAATGACAATATGGTCACCCTAATTTGTGTATAAGTAATTAGTATAATTAGAAATGAGATTAAGATTGAGATAGAGATAGATATAGAGCACAAAATAAGGTCAAAAGTTGAACAACAATGTTAACTTGACGCTTAACTTGGACTTTGAGTTGACAAGTGGCAACCCACATCTGGTAACACTGTCAGTTTTTGGTCAACCTAATTGCCAAAACAGTAATTACTAGAAAGTGAGAATGAGAGAGAGAGTGAGAGAGAGAGAGAGTAAGAGAGGGGGAAGGGATGAAGGGGCAGAAACTGACACTCAGAGTGAGATTAATACAAAAACATTTAAGCTTTAGGTTTTATTTTGCGGAAGCTAACTTTAGCTAGTGACAAGTGGCAACCCTTATCTAATCTAAGACTGTCAATTGGTCAACCATAAATTTGGGTGTAGTGCAATTAACAGTTTTAGCCAAAGGCAGAGAGAAAGAGAGAGAGAGAGAGATAGAGAGAGGGAGAGAAAAAAAATGTCAAACAATTTATATTAACATTGATTTAGGCACATTTAGCGGAATGGTCACCCTAAATTAGCGAAGATTATTGAAAAAAGTTGCTTGTGACTCTTAATTGTGTAATAATTACATGCGATGGTCACTCTAATTTTGAAGATTTATAAAAAAAATTAACTTTTATATTGATTACATTGACGGGGGGATAAAAATCATGTAGATGGTCACCCTAATGTTGATTGCTACTATGATCAACACATTTGTAACATAGCTCACATAAATATTAATACAAATCATATGATGGTCACTTTAATTTTAAATATTTTATAACTTTGACAAGCGAACAGTTAAATTAAGTGACATGGTCACTCTAAAGATAGTTACTCTATAATAAGCCTACCTAAATATGGTTATCTTATAATTATCTAAAGCTAGTTATTTTAAAGATGGTCAACCTAACGCTGAACACTACAAAGTTGGTCACCCTAATCCAGGTCATATCCCAATATTATCGCTAAAACATTTATAATTCACATAAATATTTATACAAATTATATGATGGTCACTCTAATTTTGAATATTTCATAACTTTAACAGGCGAACAGTTCAATTTAGTGGCATGGTCACTCTAAAGATAGTTACTCTATAAATGGCCAACCTAAATATGGTTACCCTACAATTATCTTATTGTAGTCATCTTAAAGATGGTCAACCTAACGCTGAACACTACAAAGTTGGTCACCCTAATCCAGCTCCATATCCCAACATTACCGCTAAAACATTTATAATTCACATAAATATTTATACAAATCATATGATGGTCACTCTAATTTTGAGAGGAGGGGGGGGCCAAAAAAAATATAAAGCATAATTTTAATCAAATTGACAAATTGTGCGGCTCGTAAATTCAAATGTTGATAATGATATAAATATTAAACGGAGAATATGTTGTAAAATTCAAGCATAAAATTGACACAATGACGAATAATAAGAAGAAGTAGAAGCAGCAGCAGGAAGGTAAAGAGAATGTGATGAAACTGAAAGAAAAAGTGGCAGTAAACAAATTGTAAACAGACCATAAACATATGTATATGATATTTTATGAGTCTTACAACTTCCCTCAGCTTGCCTCCCACTCATCAATCACACCCTTCATCATGACCTTGCCTTTTGCATTGCATGACACAAAATCACAAAAGCTGTAAAAAGGTATAAAATGAAAAGGCAGAGTCAAAGAGAGAGACAGAGAGAGAGAGAGAGAGAGAGAGAGAGTTTGAGAAGGAAAATAAGGAAGGGAAAAATTACAAGGTAAAAACGAAAGTTATGAGTAAAACGAAATTAAAAACATTTTAAGCGGATTTCACGAACGAAACGCAATAAAAAATAAAAATACATTAAAAAATATGAAATAAAAAACAAAAATAAATAAAATAAAAATACATAAAAAAAAATTAAATTAAATGAAAATGTTGCGGAAATAAATTAAAAAAAAAAACATTAAAACGGGAGAAAAAAAATAATTAAAAAATACTTAAGAAATTTATTAAACTAAATAAAAGAAAATTAAAACAAAACATTAAAAAATATTAAGAACAAAACAAATAAAAATGCATTTTAAAAATAAATTTAAATATATTAAATAAAATAAATAAAAAATACATAGGAAATTTATTAAATTAACATTAAAAAATATTACAAAAAAAAAAAATAAAAATGCATTTGAAAATTAAATTTAAATATGTTCAAAACAATTAAATAAAAAAATACATAAGAAATTTATTTAACTAACAATAAAATATTTATTAAAATATATTAAATAAAATAATTAAAAAAAATACATGAGAAATTTATTAAACTAACATTAAAAAATATTACAAAAAAAAAAAAAAATAAAAATGCATTTGAAAATTAAATTTAAATATGTCAAAACAATTAAATAAAAAAATACATAAGAAATTTATTTAACTAACAATAAAATATTTATTAAAATATATTAAATAAAATAATTAAAAAAAATACATTAGAAATTTATTAAACTAACATTAAAAAATATTAATATGCTAGAAATGTTAAATAAAATAATTAAAATAATATATAAGAAATTTATTAAACATTCAAAAATATTACAAAAAAAAAGAATAATAAAAAAACAAATAAAAATGCATTTGAAAATTAAATTTGAATATGTTAAAAACAATTAAATAAAAAAAATACATAAGAAATTTATTAAAAAAAATTAACTAAATATTATTAAAATTAAAATATTTAAATAAAATATTTTAATAAATAAAAATGATGTTGAGAAAAAGAAAAAAAAAATATATTTTTATTTTTAATAGTTTTAGCTGAACAAAAAAGAAGCAAGTAGATTGCCAAAGAATTTCTACACTGCCAAGCGTCAACTATAATTTATTTGAAATATGAAATAAACATATTTATGTAATTGTTTTAGTCTGCAGCAATAATAAGCTTCAATGTCAAATTTAATTGAAGCTAAAAGATTATTTAGTTTGAAATCGACAAATTCACTTTCAAATACTATATATTATATATATATATATATATGTACATAAACTTATATGATTATATGAAATATATTATTTCGGTATATAGTGAAATGTCGCATTGTCGCACTGATTGAGCTTTTAGTTTTGCAGAGCTTACTTTGTCTTTCAAAAGCTTCAATTATAAGTTAGTCTTATGCGGATCACGACTAAGTGAAGGAATAAATATATGACAATAAATATTTTATATTACGATAAGAACATGTGAGTATTGCGAAAGCATTTCTATGCTGATTAAGACCGATAGTAAATTAATATATAAAAACTATATGCGAATATATATACTTATATATACATATAGACATATACATATATATATACATATATATATATATATATATATATATATATATATATATATTCTAATTCATATTAATAAAGCTTTATTAGCGCCACAATGCTACGCAACGCAACGCAAACGCAGTACACGTAGCGCAACGCAGTCAAAAAAAAAAAAAAGACAATAGTTTAAATTAACAGTGCAGGTAATATACGACTACTAGATACACTAGAAGCTACAGTTTATTATGAATAATAATTTGAATAATTTTTTAAAATTTATTTAAATTAATGTAATATAATTTTTAATTTAATTTAATATTAATCAAATATTTTCATATTTTTAATATAATTTATTTTTGAAATTAATATAATATAACTTAATATTAATTAAATATTTTCATATTTTATTAAAAAATTTATTTTTTTTTAAATTTATTAAAAATTATTTTAAAATTCATCTTAATTTTTTCCATTGCTCATCTATTTATTTATATATATTTTATTTTTTGTATACGACTACTAGATACACTAGATGCTACAGTTTATTGTGAATAATAATAATTTGAATAATTTTTTAAAATTTATTTAAATAAATTTTTTAAATTAATGTAATATAATTTTTATTTTAATTTAATATTAATTAAATATTTTCATATTCTTAATATAATTTATTTGTATAATATTTTCTAAATATTTATTAATATAATATACGAAATTTTATTTGTTAAATTTTTTTTTATTTTTTTTAAATTTATTAAAAATTATTTCAAAATTCATCATAATTTTTCTCATTGCTCATCTATTTATTTACATATATTTTATTTTATTTTTTATATACGACTACTAGATACACTAGAAGCTACAGTTTATTATGAATAATAAATTTTTTAAATTACTGTAATATAATTTTTAATTTAATTTAATATTAATCAAATATTTTCATATTTTTAATATAATTTATTTTTATAATATTTTCTAAATATCTATAAAAATTATATACAACAATTTATTAAAAATTTTTTTTTTTTAAATTTATTAAAAATTATTTTAAAATCATCTATTTATTTATATATATTTTATTTGTATTTTATTTTATTTTTTTAATTTTTTCATATATTTAACTGAATTTGCAGCTTTGCAGCTAGCATAACCCCATTGGGCAAAACTTTGCAGAGTATTGAAAATTAATAAACGAAAATGTAATTTTTGTTATTATTTGTTATTTGTTAGCTTCGATTTGTTTGGTAACGTTTCTATCAGTTGAGCATTTGTTGGCCAACCGAACGGTACTGTGGCAGCAGCGGAATCAATATCGGAAACGGATTTGTGCAACGGAATCGGTAAATCGTTGCCTGAGTTGCCTATAAAGCATCGCATTAACTATAATAACAGCAACAAGCAGCAAACAACAAAAGGGAAGGCAAAATAGAAAAAGAGAGAGAGATAGAGAGAAAGAGAGAGAGACAGCGATATAGACAATGCATCTATATGTGGCATTATGGGTTTGTGGCACCTTATTAACGCTATTACTTGGCTGGCAACAGCGTAAATGTTGGCGCCTCATTTGGCAATTAAATGGCTGGCGGGGCGTGGCACAGCAACCTTTATTATGGTTTCTACTCTGCATCAATTTACATCCAAATAGTTGAGTAACAATATTCAATATAATTTTGGAGAAGAAACCTAAAATAAACCTTCTAAAATATTTCCGCTCTCTTACTATTAGATATTTTGGATAAAGTGACACGTTTGCGGGTATTATTCACACGTCCCTTGGCCATACTAATCGGTACACGCGCCTTCCTTTATATCGATGATCCCGCGGGCATGGAATGCATTCTCAATGCACCCGAATGTTTGGATAAAACTTTCATGCAGGATGGTTTTCTGGCACGTCGCGGTTTATTACATGCGCGTGGTAAGTTTTTTTTGTATTACACTTTGGACTAGACAGTGGATTATACTTTGGATTTCACTTATTACTAAAGTTTTGGACTATACTTTGGATAAGTGTTTGGATTATAGTCTAAATTATAGTTTGGATTATACTTTGGACTAAATTTTGAACTATAGTTTGAACTAAACTTTGAACTATATTTTGCACTTACAGTTCCTACAGTTTCAATTACATTCCATAACAATATTTATATATTCTTATCTCTAACTACATCTCTCTTACGTCTTTGCTCCTCTCTAAATTCCAGGCCAAAAATGGAAGCTACGACGTAAACAATTGAATCCAGCCTTTAATCATAATATTGTTAGCGGTTTCTTTGATGTTTTCAATGCTGTCGGCAATCAGATGGTTGAACAATTTAAACAACAATCGCATTTACATGGCGATGCTGTAAGATATAAAGATGCTGAGGATATGTTAAGTCGTGCAGTGCTTGAAGTATCATGTCGTAAGTATTAAATATTACTGTTTATTTTTATATATAGTTGCACGATCTAATTAACAATTGGCAGTCAGAAAATAATTAAAAAAAAAAATTTAATAGTAATAAACTTCAAATTTTAATATTATAAAAATACAAAATTTTGGTAAAAAAAAAAAAAATTTAATAGTAATAAATTTCAAATTTCAATATTATAAAAATACAAAATTTTGGTAAAAAAAAAAAAAAATTCAATAGTAATAAATTTCAAATTTCAATATTATAAAAATACAAAATTTTGGTAAAAAAAATTTTAATAATAAATTTCAAATTTCAATATTATAAAAATACAAAATTTTGCCAAAAAAAAAAAAAAAAATTTTAATAATAAATTTCAAATTTCAATATTATAAAAATACAAAATTTTGGTAAAAAAAAAAAAAAATTGACAGACAAAGAAAATGTTATATTAGATTTTATTATTATTTTATATTTATATTTATTAATTTGTATTATTTAATATTATGTAGATATTAGTATTATGCATTTTCAACTTGAATTCAATTTCAATTTGTCAATAATCACATTAAGTTTAAATTATTTTTGCTGACCAATCAATCAAAATGCAATTGTCTAATCATAATTTACAGCACACACAGACAAGTTGCTTGAAACATTAAGTTACCACACACACACACACACACACAGGGCCCCCCCCTCTCTCTTCTTATTTCCATTACCATTCCCATCTGTAGCGCACAAGTCAATGAGGCTTTGTCTTTTGTTTGGGTTCCGCGTACGTGAGTCGCATAGAAACGGGTCAAACGTGTCGCGACGCGAAGGGCGCCGTGTGAAAGCGGCAAAATGCCAGATGATCAAAACTTCGTCATATTGCATTTATAGTATGTCTCTCTCTCTCTCTCTCTCTCTGTCTGACACATATGAATCGTAGCGTAGCGTAGTGTTGAGTTTACTTGAATTATAGCTTAGCTTTAGGCTATGTAACGGAACATTGGACAAAAGACCTTCAGAACCTTTTTTTTTTTTTAGCTTTTGTTTTTCTTTCTTTTTGGGGGGCATAAAAAATTTATAATAGTAAAAGAAAAAAGTTTTCGACTTAGTTTCAAGTTAAATATAGATACAAAAAAAAACTTCTTAAGATTAAGTTAAATTTTAGGAAATTTTTTGAAAAAAAATAAAACAAGTGCTGGAAAAAAAAAATAAAAAAAATAAATAGATTTTTTTATTAATGAAAGCTTCAACATTTTTTTTTTTTTCTTATGTCTTATGTCTTAGCTTAATTTCACTTTGTGCATTTACAATTTTATTTTATAATATAAATGTTTACGTCTAGGCTAGAGCTACTTTAATGTCATCCTACTACTATGCGTCATCCCGCAATTTTTTTTGGGTAGCAAAATTTAATTAGATGACATAGAAAATGTTGTTGGCCAGGCCATTAGCACTGACATTATCTCACATGTCTCTCTCACACACACTCATTCTCATCTCTTACTCACACTCTGTATTGCTGTCTCACTCTTTTTCAGTTACCATTATGGGAACACCGACAAATTTTACACAATCAGATGATGAGCATATTGCGTCTTCCTACAAAAAGTAAGTATTGCCAAACATTTTTATCTCTTACTCATTCACTCTCTCTCTCATGCTCTCTCTCTCTCTTTCTAATGTACTGCTTAATAGATTGCTAGAAATCTCAGCGATGAGAACTTGCAAACCTTGGCTACAAATCGATATGTTGCATCGTTTATTGGATCCAAAACTCTATGCCGAGGCAGTGGCATGCAACCAGCTATTGGTTGATTTTGTCTCAAAGATTATACAAAATAAGCATCGCAATTGGCAACAACAACAGCTTAATTTACGCAATGCTTCGCTACGCGATTCAACACCAGCTGCTGCTGCTGCTGCTACTGTTGTTGATGATGATGCTGTCCCCTGGCAGCGTCGCATTTTCATTGAACAAATGTTTCAATTGGCGGCAAATGGTGAATTAACTTTACAGGATATTGAAGATGAGGCACAATCAATGGTCTTGGTGGTAAGTTCAACATCTATAGAGTTTAGGGTTCCCCTTTTGGGGAAACTTTCTATTGTTATATATTTGCCTTGACATTGCTACAAGACGTTCCAGCAGCTGTTGAATAAGCTTATTTTGTCTTTCTTTTGCTGCCAAGTTGACAAGGACGTTCAAAAGGTCGTTGACAAAAAAATAAAGGTTAAGGGAACTTCTCTTAAAATAACCCGAAAAATATTTCATCAGTTGCTTAAAAAATCTTAGCATAACTTGTCTTGGTTTTGCAGTTGAGTTGAAAATGTCTGTAGGGAAATTCAATAAGAAGGCTAATTGCTCATTTTTTCATTCATAATATGGGATGTTTCTGAAATTTCTATGCATGTCTCTGAAAAACTCCTGAAATTGCATAAGATAAATATTTCTACAAGTTTTTTTTGGGAACGTAGCTCAGAAGCTGAACTCTCTGAAATATTTTTTTTTTGGATCTTCCTAAATATCCTAAAGGAATTCTAAAAAGTTGAATAAATTATCACTCTATAGTCTCTAGACTTTAGCTTAACCTCCAAAAAAAAATTATAATTCTCTATTATTACATTTTTAAAGATTTCTAATGTTTCTATCTTCTGTCTCTTTCTACATACAAGTCCTTTGAGACTGTCTCCAATAGCATGATGATTGCATTGCTATGTCTGGCCACGCACAAGGGTGATTGTCAGGAACGTTTACGTCGTGAAATTTCCGATGTAATGCCGCATGGCAATGATGTTAGCTATGTGACCGCTGAGCATTTACAACAGTTACGCTATTTGGAGGGATTCATCAATGAGGCATTACGATTGCTGGCAACGGTCCCATTGAATTTACGTCATGTGAGTCGTGACTTTCAATTGGCGAACCGTGAGGCAATTGTGCCACAGAATACAATAATTGTCCTCGACACATTTAATTTGCAACGTGATGAAGCTTGGTGGGGTGATAATGCTAAAGAATTTGATCCTGAACGTTTTATGCAACGAAATGGAAATGAGGAAATGTCAACGGAACAGGATGCAAATAATGTTGGTGCAGCTAGAATAAAGCGTCGACATTCCTATAGTTTTTTACCATTCTCCAAGGGTTTACGAACTTGCATTGGTAAATTTTTTTTACTAGCTAATATTAATATCGATATAATATTTAATCCGATAACTTTTCATTTCATTTCATAGGGCGTCGTTATAGTTCTTTCATTATGAAAGTGTTTATGGTGAAACTTTTGGCCACATTTGAATTTCAAAGTAATATGGAAATGGATAAATTGCAATATGTTGAAGGCATCTCTCTAAAATTTCGTAATGCTGATAATATATTCTTTCAAATACAACCCTATAAAAATTAATTAACTATGATAACAAAGCATGTGTAAAAAATTTCATTTATATTTTCATATTATTTTTTTTTTTTTTTTAAATTTTTATCTAAAATTAACGAAAGTTAACGAAACTAATTTAGATGCTAAGTTTTATAGTTACAATTCTTTTTTTTTTTTTCTCTCTTTTTAAGCTAAGTTTTATATTAATGTTAAAACACAAAGTTTGTTAAATATAGAAATAATTTTGATTGTTTAGCTTAAATAAACCCGATGTTAGCTATATAAAATAATTGTACGATTTATATTAAATTTTGATGAGAAATATGGGTTACAAATTTCAGCCAACAAAATAGTTTATTCTAGTAAAACTTAATTTTTAACCGATTGTATTTGTGTTATATAGCTATATGATATATGTGGTCCGATACGGTCAATTCCAAAGTATATAGAGCATAGGTATGTATGCCAAGATTCACTTTAAAGTTCCAACTAGTTGAGTTGAAATAGAAGTAAAGATACTGATGGACATATAAATTTGAACTATGCTAGAAGATATATGCTATGCTAGAAGTCGAGTCGCAATAATTTGTATCCTGCTAATTTGAAATTTTGTATAATTCGTAGAAATTTTTGTAGCCTTGGTAGAAAATCGATAAATAATACGAATTCGTAAATCATGTGATCCCTCTATGCCATTACGAATTATCGGGACTATATGTATATACAGTAGAATCCGGTTATACGGCGACTTTCAAGGGACCAATGATTTTACGTCGTTATACCCGGAAGACGAAATAATACGAAATCTTTTATAATTCGTAAATCATGTGATTCACCCCATGCCATTACGTATTAACGGGACTATATGTATATACAGTAGTATCCGGTTATAGCGAAATTCAAGGGACCAATGATTTTACGTCGTTATACCCGGAAGACGAAATAATACGAAATCTTTTATAATTCGTAAATCATGTGATTCACCCCATGCCATTACGTATTATCGGGACTATATGTATATACAGTAGAATCCGGTTATACGGCGACTTTCAAGGGACCAATGATTTTACGTCGTTATATCCGGAAGACGCACTAACCGAAAGGAGCTTGTATGGGGACCAATCAAGCCATTGAGTTATCGTCGCAATAACCGTTCGGACACTATAAGCAGAGTCGTTATAAACGGATTTTACTGTATATATATATATATATATATTTAAGGTTTTTTTAATGAGCGTTACGCTCGTGCGAAAAATCAAAGATGAAAAATGAAATGATTTTTAAAATATTTATATATTTTTTCTCAGTGCACACTAAAAAAATTTAAAGTCGCGATTTCAAATAGATAAAATTGACTATATGTATAATGAAATTTGATTTTTTTTTTTTTTCATGTTGCATATTGTTTAATCATTAGTTGCAATAACCATGCCAGCATTTTTTTTATTTTGCAACCATAGCTGTTCCAAACGCACCTCAAGTGCTGCTGATGACATTTGCATTTGCTGTGCACATAGTTCAGCCTCACAGGCGCGTCGTTCACTTTCTTGTAGTTGTTCCTGCATTCGATCTAATTGTTGATCATATTTTCGCACCTGTTTTGCGGAACGTTCAAAGGCGCGCTCAACACAGCGTAATGTTTGTTCAACGGATACTAATTCAGATTTTAATTGTGATTGATTATTACGACTTTCTTCCAATTTTTGTTCATATTTGGAACAATAATGCGGCACGTGCTTCAACAGGAACTCTTGTTGAAGCACGTGCCGCATTATTGGAAAGTGATCGTTTACGACGTGCCTTGGAGCAACATGATCAATTGCAAACAGAAAAAATTGAATTACTTATGTGGGAATTGGTTAAATTAAATCGTCAGGCTAAGGATGCCGATTGTACCGCCCAATTGTATAGTAAACGTGCCACAGATCTTAACGATGAACTTTCCAAATATGAACAAAAATTGGAAGAAAGTCGTAATAATCAATCACAATTAAAATCTGAATTAGTATCCGTTGAACAAACATTACGCTGTGTTGAGCGCGCCTTTGAACGTTCCGCAAAACAGGTGCGAAAATATGATCAACAATTAGATCGAATGCAGGAACAACTACAAGAAAGTGAACGACGCGCCTGTGAGGCTGAACTATGTGCACAGCAAATGCAAATGTCATCAGCAGCACTTGAGGTGCGTTTGGAACAGCTATGGTTGCAAAATAAAAAAAATGCTGGCATGGTTATTGCAACTAATGATTAAACAATATGCAACATGAAAAAAAAAAAAAATCAAATTTCATTATACATATAGTCAATTTTATCTATTTGAAATCGCGACTTTAAATTTTTTTAGTGTGCACTGAGAAAAAATATAAATATTTTAAAAATCATTTCATTTTTCATCATTGATTTTTCGCACGAGCATAACGCTCATTAAAAAAAACCTTAAAAATATATATATATATAGTAGAATCCGTTTATAACGACTCTGCTTATAGTTTCCGAACGGTTATTGCGACGATAACTCAATGGCTTGATTGGTCCCCATACAAGCTCCTTTCGATTAGTGCGTCTTCCGGGTATAACGACGTAAAATCATTGGTCCCTTGAAAGTCGCCGTATAACCGGATTCTATTGTATATACATATAGTACAGTCGAGTCCCGATAATTCGTAATGCCATGGGTGAATCACATGATTTACGAATTCGTATTATTTATCGATTTTCTACCAAGGCTACAAAAATTTCTACGAATTATACAAAATTTCAAATTAGCAGGATACAAATTATTGCGACTCGACTTCTAGCATAGCATATGTCTTCTAGCATAGTTCAAATTTATATGTCCATCAGTATCTTTACTTCTATTTCAACTCAACTAGTTGGAACTTTAAAGTGAATCTTGGCATACATATTCTCTATGCCTATAAGCTATATATACTTTGGAATTGACAGTATCGGAGCACATATATCATATAGATATATAGCACAAATACAATCGGTTAAAAATTAAGTTTTACTAGAATAAACTATTTTGTTGGCTGAAATTTGTAACCCATACTTCTCATCAAAATTTAATATAAATCGTACAATTATTTTATATAGCTAACATCGGGTTTATTTAAGCTAAACAATCAAAATTATTTCTATATTTAACAAACTTTGTGTTTTAACATTAATATAAAACTTAGCTTAAAAAGAGAGAAAAAAAAAGAATTGTAACTATAAAACTTAGCATCTAAATTAGTTTCGTTAACTTTCGTTAATTTTAGATAAAAATTTAAAAAAAAAAAAAAAATAATATGAAAATATAAATGAAATTTTTTACACATGCTTTGTTATCATAGTTAATTAATTTTTATAGGGTTGTATTTGAAAGAATATATTATCAGCATTACGAAATTTTAGAGAGATGCCTTCAACATATTGCAATTTATCCATTTCCATATTACTTTGAAATTCAAAGGTGGCCAAAAGTTTTACCATAAACACTTTCATAATGAAAGAACTATAACGACGTCCTATGAAATGAAATGAAAAGTTATCGGATTAAATATTATATCGATATTAATATTAGCTAGTAAAAAAAATTTACCAATGCAAGTTCGTAAACCCTTGGAGAATGGTAAAAAACTATAGGAATGTCGACGCTTTATTCTAGCTGCACCAACATTATTTGCATCCTGTTCCGTTGCCATTTCCTCATTTCCATTTCGTTGCATAAAACGTTCAGGATCAAATTCTTTAGCATTATCACCCCACCAAGCTTCATCACGTTGCAAATTAAATGTGTCGAGGACAATTATTGTATTCTGTGGCACAATTGCCTCACGGTTCGCCAATTGAAAGTCACGACTCACATGACGTAAATTCAATGGGACCGTTGCCAGCAATCGTAATGCCTCATTGATGAATCCCTCCAAATAGCGTAACTGTTGTAAATGCTCAGCGGTCACATAGCTAACATCATTGCCATGCGGCATTACATCGGAAATTTCACGACGTAAACGTTCCTGACAATCACCCTTGTGCGTGGCCAGACATAGCAATGCAATCATCATGCTATTGGAGACAGTCTCAAAGGACTTGTATGTAGAAAGAGACAGAATATAGAAACATTAGAAATCTTTAAATGTAATAATAGAGAATTATAATTTTTTTTGGAGGTAAAGCTAAAGTCTAGAGACTATATATACAGAGTGATAATTTATTCAACTTTTTAGAATTCCTATAGAATTTTTAGGAAGATCCAAAAAAAAAATATTTCAGAGAGTTCAGCTTCTGAGCTACGTTCCCAAAAAAAACTTGTAGAAATATTTATCTTATGCAATTTCAGGAGTTTTTCAGAGACATGCATAGAAATTTCAGAAATATCCCATATTATGAATGAAAAAATGAGCAATTAGCCTTCTTATTGACTTTCCCTACAGACATTTTCAACTCAACTGCAAAACCAAGACAAGTTATGCTAAGATTTTTTAAGCAACTGATGAAATATTTTTCGGGTTATTTTAAGAGAAGTTCCCTTAACCTTTATTTTTTTGTCAACGACCTTTTGAACGTCCTTGTCAACTTGGCAGCAAAAGAAAGACAAAATAAGCTTATTCAACAGCTGCTGGAACGTCTTGTAGCAATGTCAAGGCAAATATATAACAATAGAAAGTTTCCCCAAAAGAGGAACCCTAAACTCTATAGATGTTGAACTTACCACCAAGACCATTGATTGTGCCTCATCTTCAATATCCTGTAAAGTTAATTCACCATTTGCCGCCAATTGAAACATTTGTTCAATGAAAATGCGACGCTGCCAGGGGACAGCATCATCATCAACAACAGTAGCAGCAGCAGCAGCAGCTGGTGTTGAATCGCGTAGCGAAGCATTGCGTAAATTAAGCTGTTGTTGTTGCCAATTGCGATGCTTATTTTGTATAATCTTTGAGACAAAATCAACCAATAGCTGGTTGCATGCCACTGCCTCGGCATAGAGTTTTGGATCCAATAAACGATGCAACATATCGATTTGTAGCCAAGGTTTGCAAGTTCTCATCGCTGAGATTTCTAGCAATCTATTAAGCAGTACATTAGAGAGAGAGAGAGAGAGAGAGAGAGAGAGAGAGACAGAGAGCATGAGAGAGAGAGAGAGTGAATGAGTAAGAGATAAAAATGTTTGGCAATACTTACTTTTTGTAGGAAGACGCAATATGCTCATCATCTGATTGTGTAAAATTTGTCGGTGTTCCCATAATGGTAACTGAAAAAGAGTGAGACAGCAATACAGAGTGTGAGTAAGAGATGAGAATGAGTGTGTGTGCGAGAGACATGTGAGATAATGTCAGTGCTAATGGCCTGGCCAACAACATTTTCTATGTCATCTAATTAAATTTTGCTACCCAAAAAAAATTGCGGGATGACGCACAGTAGTAGAATGACATTAAAGTAGCTCTAGCCTAGACGTAAACATTTATATTATAAAATAAAATTGTAAATGCACAAAGTGAAATTAAGCTAAGACATAAGACATAAGAAAAAAAAAAAAATGTTGAAGCTTTCATTAATAAAAAATCTATTTATTTTTTTTATTTTTTTTTTCCAGCACTTGTTTTTTTTTTGCACAAATTTCCTAAAATTTAACTTAATCTTAAGAAGTTTTTTTTTGTATCTATATTTAACTTGAAACTAAGTCGAAAACTTTTTCTTTTACTATTATAAATTTTTTATGCCCCCCAAAAAGAAAGAAAAACAAAAGCTAAAAAAAAAAAAAAGGTTCTGAAGGTCTTTTGTCCAATGTTCCGTTACATAGCCTAAAGCTAAGCTATAATTCAAGTAAACTCAACACTACGCTACGCTACGATTCATATGTGTCAGACAGAGAGAGAGAGAGAGAGAGAGACATACTATAAATGCAATATGACGAAGTTTTGATCATCTGGCATTTTGCCGCTTTCACACGGCGCCCTTCGCGTCGCGACACGTTTGACCCGTTTCTATGCGACTCACGTACGCGGAACCCAAACAAAAGACAAAGCCTCATTGACTTGTGCGCTACAGATGGGAATGGTAATGGAAATAAGAAGAGAGAGGGGGGGGCCCTGTGTGTGTGTGTGTGTGTGTGGTAACTTAATGTTTCAAGCAACTTGTCTGTGTGTGCTGTAAATTATGATTAGACAATTGCATTTTGATTGATTGGTCAGCAAAAATAATTTAAACTTAATGTGATTATTGACAAATTGAAATTGAATTCAAGTTGAAAATGCATAATACTAATATCTACATAATATTAAATAATACAAATTAATAAATATAAATATAAAATAATAATAAAATCTAATATAACATTTTCTTTGTCTGTCAAAATTTTTTTTTTTTTGGCAAAATTTTGTCTTTTTATAATAATGAAATTTGAAATTTATTACTAAATTTTTATTATTCAATTTATTATTAAATTTTTTTTTTTTTTTACCAAAATTTTGTATTTTTATAATATTGAAATTTGAAATTTATTACTATTACATTTTTTTTTTTTTTGTTTACCAAAATGTTGTATTTTTTATAATATTGAAATTTATTAACTATTAAATTTTTTTTTTTTTACCAAATTTTTGTATTTTTTATAATATTGAAATTTGAAATTTATTACTATTAAATTTTTTTACCAAAATTTTGTATTTTTATAATATTGAAATTTGAAATTTATTAACTATTAAATTTTTTTTTTTTTTTACCAAAATTTTGTATTTTTATAATATTGAAATTTGAAATTTATTAACTATTAAATTTTTTTTTTCAAAATTTTGTATTTTTATAATATTGAAATTTGAAGTTTATTACTATTAAATTTTTTTTTTAATTATTTTCTGACTGCCAATTGTTAATTAGATCGTGCAACTATATATAAAAATAAACAGTAATATTTAATACTTACGACATGATACTTCAAGCACTGCACGACTTAACATATCCTCAGCATCTTTATATCTTACAGCATCGCCATGTAAATGCGATTGTTGTTTAAATTGTTCAACCATCTGATTGCCGACAGCATTGAAAACATCAAAGAAACCGCTAACAATATTATGATTAAAGGCTGGATTCAATTGTTTACGTCGTAGCTTCCATTTTTGGCCTGGAATTTAGAGAGGAGCAAAGACGTAAGAGAGATGTAGTTAGAGATAAGAATATATAAATATTGTTATGGAATGTAATTGAAACTGTAGGAACTGTAAGTGCAAAATATAGTTCAAAGTTTAGTTCAAACTATAGTTCAAAATTTAGTCCAAAGTATAATCCAAACTATAATTTAGACTATAATCCAAACACTTATCCAAAGTATAGTCCAAAACTTTAGTAATAAGTGAAATCCAAAATATAATCCACTGTCTAGTCCAAAGTGTAATACAAAAAAAACTTACCACGCGCATGTAATAAACCGCGACGTGCCAGAAAACCATCCTGCATGAAAGTTTTATCCAAACATTCGGGTGCATTGAGAATGCATTCCATGCCCGCGGGATCATCGATATAAAGGAAGGCGCGTGTACCGATTAGTATGGCCAAGGGACGTGTAAATAATACTCGCAGACGTGTCACTTTATCCAAAATATCTAATAGTAAGAGAGGAAATATTTTAGAAGGTTTATTTTAGGTTTCTTCTCCAAAATTATATTGAATATTGTTACTCAACTATTTGGATGTAAATTGATGCAGAGTAGAAACCATAATAAAGGTTGCTGTGCCACGCCCCGCCAACCATTTAATTGCCAAATGAGGCGCCAACATTTACGCTGTTGCCAGCCAAGTAATAGCGTTAATAAGGTGCCACAAACCCATAATGCCACATATAGATGCATTGTCTCTCTCTCTCTCTATCTCTCTCTCTCTCTTTCTATTTTGCCTTCCCTTTTGTTGTTTGCTGCTTGTTGCTGTTATTATAGTTAATGCGATGCTTTATAGGCAACTCAGGCAACGATTTACCGATTCCGTTGCACAAATCCGTTTCCGATATTGATTCCGCTGCTGCCACAGTACCGTTCGGTTGGCCAACAAATGCTCAACTGATAGAAACGTTACCAAACAAATCCAAGCTAACAAATAACAAATAATAACAAAAATTACATTTTCGTTTATTAATTTTCAATACTCTGCAAAGTTTTGCCCAATGGGGTTATGCTAGCTGCAAATTCAATTAAATATATGAAAAAATTTAAAAAAATAAAATAAAATAAAAATATATATAAATAAATAGATGAGCGATAAAAAAAAGATAAAGATGAATTTTAAAATAATTTTTAATAAATTTTAAAAAAATAAAAAACTTAATCAATTTTGTATATCATTTTTATAGATATTTATAAAATATTATAAAAATAAATTATATTAAAAATATGAAAATATTTGATTAATATTAAATTAAATTAAAAATTATATTACAGTAATTTAAAAAATTTATTATTCATAATAAACTGTAGCTTCTAGTGTATCTAGTAGTCGTATATAAAAAATAAAATAAAATATATGTAAATAAATAGATGAGCAATGAGAAAAATTATGATGAATTTTGAAATAATTTTTAATAAATTTAAAAAAAATAAAAAAAAATTTAACAAATAAAATTTCGTATATTATATTAATAAATATTTAGAAAATATTATACAAATAAATTATATTAAGAATATGAAAATATTTAATTAATATTAAATTAAAATAAAAATTATATTACATTAATTTAAAAAATTTATTTAAATAAATTTTAAAAAATTATTCAAATTATTATTATTCACAATAAACTGTAGCATCTAGTGTATCTAGTAGTCGTATACAAAAAATAAAATATATATAAATAAATAGATGAGCAATGGAAAAAATTAAGATGAATTTTAAAATAATTTTTAATAAATTTAAAAAAAAAAAATTTTTTAATAAAATATGAAAATATTTAATTAATATTAAGTTATATTATATTAATTTCAAAAATAAATTATATTAAGAATATGAAAATATTTGATTAATATTAAATTAAATTAAAAATTATATTACACTAATTTCAAAAATTTATTTAAATAAATTTAAAAAAATTATTCAAATTATTATTCATAATAAACTGTAGCTTCTAGTGTATCTAGTAGTCGTATATTACCTGCACTGTTAATTTAAACTATTGTCTTTTTTTTTTTTTGACTGCGTTGCGCTACGTGTACTGCGTTTGCGTTGCGTTGCGTAGCATTGTGGCGCTAATAAAGCTTTATTAATATGAATTAGAATATATATATATATATATATATATATATGTCTATGTATATATATTCGCATATAGTTTTTATATATTAATTTACTATCGGTCTTAATCAGCATAGAAATGCTTTCGCAATACTCACATGTTCTTATCGTAATATAAAATATTTATTGTCATATATTTATTCCTTCACTTAGTCGTGATCCGCATAAGACTAACTTATAATTAAAGCTTTTGAAATACAAAGTAAGCTCTGCAAAACTAAAAGCTCAATCAGTGCGACAATGCGACATTTCACTATATACCGAAATAATATATTTCATATAATCATATAAGTTTATGTACATATATATATATATAATATATAGTATTTGAAACTGAATTTGTCGATTTCAAACTAAATAATCTTTTAGCTTCAATTAAATTTGACATTGAAGCTTATTATTGCTGCAGACTAAAACAATTACATAAATATGTTTATTTCATATTTCAAATAAATTATAGTTGACACTTGGCAGTGTAGAAATTCTTTGGCAATCTCCTTGCTTCTTTTCTGTTCAGCTAAAACTATTAAAAATAAAAATATATATTTTTTTTTCTTTTTCTCAACATCATTTTTATTTATTAAAATATTTTATTTAAATATTTTAATTTTAATAATATTTAGTTAATTTTTTTTAATAAATTTCTTATGTATTTTTTTTTTTTAATTGTTTTTAACATATTTAAATTTAATTTTCAAATGCATTTTTATTTGTTTTTTTATTCTTTTTTTTTGTAATATTTTTGAATGTTTAATAAATTTCTTATGTATTTTTTTATTTATTTTATTTAACATATCTAACATATTAAAATTTTGTTTTTAAAATGCATTTTTTTTTTAATATTTTTTAATGTTAGTTAGTTTAATAAATTTCTCATGTATTTTTTTTAATTATTTTATTTAATATATTTTAATATATATTTTATTGTTAGTTTAATAAACTTCTTATGTATTTTTTATTTAATGTTTTAACATATTTAAATTTAATTTTCAAATGCATTTTTATTTATTTATTTATTTTGTTTTTTTTTTTTGTAATATTTTTTAATGTTAATTTAATAAATTTCTTATATATTTTTTTAAATATTTTATTTAACATTTCTAACATATTAAAATTTTGTTTTTAAAATGCATTTTTTATTTACTTTTTTTCTTCATATTTTTTAATGTTTTGTTTTAATTTTCTTTTATTTAGTTTAATAAATTTCTTAAGCATTTTTTAATTATTTTTTTTTCTCCCGTTTTAATGTTTTTTTTTTTAAATTTATTTCCGCAACCTTTTCATTTAATTTAATTTTTTTTTATGTATTTTTATTTTATTTATTTTTGTTTTTTATTTCATATTTTTTAATGTATTTTTATTTTTTATTGCGTTTCGTTCGTGAAATCCGCTTAAAATGTTTTTAATTTCGTTTTACTCATAACTTTCGTTTTTACCTTGTAATTTTTCCCTTCCTTATTTTCCTTCTCAAACTCTCTCTCTCTCTCTCTCTCTGTCTCTCTCTTTGACTCTGCCTTTTCATTTTATACCTTTTTACAGCTTTTGTGATTTTGTGTCATGCAATGCAAAAGGCAAGGTCATGATGAAGGGTGTGATTGATGAGTGGGAGGCAAGCTGAGGGAAGTTGTAAGACTCATAAAATATCATATACATATGTTTATGGTCTGTTTACAATTTGTTTACTGCCACTTTTTCTTTCAGTTTCATCACATTCTCTTTACCTTCCTGCTGCTGCTTCTACTTCTTCTTATTCTTCGTCATTGTGTCAATTTTATGCTTGAATTTTACAACATATTCTCCGTTTAATATTTATATCATTATCAACATTTGAATTTACGAGCCGCACAATTTGTCAATTTGATTAAAATTATGCTTTATATTTTTTTTGGCCCCCCCCTCCTCTCAAAATTAGAGTGACTATCATATGATTTGTATAAATATTTATGTGAATTATAAATGTTTTAGCGGTAATGTTGGGATATGGAGCTGGATTAGGGTGACCAACTTTGTAGTGTTCAGCGTTAGGTTGACCATCTTTAAGATGACTACAATAAGATAATTGTAGGGTAACCATATTTAGGTTGGCCATTTATAGAGTACCTATCTTTAGAGTGACCATGCCACTAAATTGAACTGTTCGCCTGTTAAAGTTATGAAATATTCAAAATTAGAGTGACCATCATATAATTTGTATAAATATTTATGTGAATTATAAATGTTTTAGCGATAATATTGGGATATGACCTGGATTAGGGTGACCAACTTTGTAGTGTTCAACGTTAGGTTGACCATCTTTAAGATGACTACAATAAGATAATTGTAAGGTAACCATATTTAGGTTGGACATTTATAGAGTAACTATCTTTAGAGTGACCATGCCACTAAATTGAACTGTTCGCCTGTTAAAGTTATGAAATATTTAAAATTAGAGTGACCATCATATGATTTGTATTAACGTTAGGGTGACCATCTACATGATTTTTATCCCCCCATCAATGTAATCGATATAAAAGTTAATTTTTTATAAATCTTCAAAATTAGAGTGACCATCGCATGTAATTATTACACAATTAAGAGTCACAAGCAACTTTTTTCAATAATCTTCGCTAATTTAGGGTGACCATTCCGCTAAATGTGCCTAAATCAATGTTAATATAAATTGTTTGACATTTTTTTTCTCTATCTCTCTCTCTCTCTCTCTCTCTCTTTCTCTCTGCCTTTGGCTAAAACTGTTAATTGCACTACACCCAAATTTATGGTTGACCAATTGACAGTCTTAGATTAGATAAGGGTTGCCACTTGTCACTAGCTAAAGTTAGCTTCCGCAAAATAAAACCTAAAGCTTAAATGTTTTTGTAATAATCTCACTCTGAGTGTCAGTTTCTGCCCCTTCATCCCTTCCCCCTCTCTTACTCTCTCTCTCTCTCTCACTTTCACTTTCTAGTAATTACTGTTTTGGCAATTAGGTTGACCAAAAACTGACAGTGTTACCAGATGTGGGTTGCCACTTGTCAACTCAAAGTCCGAGTTAAGCGTCAAGTTAACATTGTTGTTCAACTTTTGACCTTATTTTGTGCTCTATATCTATCTCTATCTCAATCTTAATCTCATTTCTAATTATACTAATTACTTATACACAAATTAGGGTGACCATATTGCCATTGTTAATTATAGCAATATAATTGTAAATGTTTTATCACTTGTCAACTTAAAGTTCACCAAAATCACAAATTTCCGACTGCGACTGTTAATGTTAAAGTCAAATGTTCATATAGTCGAGAGTTTGGACGGACATAGGCAGCAGGTACTGCAGCTCGCCGTTTTGCAGGATAAAACCATTTGTGGGAAAAAATGCCAAGCGGCATTTATAGGAATTTATTAAAATTCCTCAATGCGTTGAATGGGGAAAGTGGGAAGGGGGCGTGGCACATAGTACGTAGTACGTAGTACGTGGTCGTTGTCGTGGGCGTAAAAGAAATACGAACCGCAAAATGAGGAATGTCAAAGTCATTTTCATTATGATGAAAGAGTAGGAGATGTGAAAAAAACAAAAGGCACACGGAAAACCACAATGGAAACGTCAAACCATTAACGCCATTGATGTGACAGAGAGATAAACAGCAAAGACAGAGATAGCTAGAGAGACAGAGTCAGAGAGAGAGAGAGAGAGAGAGCGTGTGTTTTGTGCACATAAAGAATTTGTTGATTAAGTTATGGGGAATGTCAGCTACGTCATGAGTGTCAACTGCCAACCTATGTATAAACTTTCTCTATCTCTCTCTCTCACTCTCTCGGCGAGTTCTTTTGTCTTTTGTCTCTTTTGTTTTTGTTTTGTCTGTCCAATTGCCAAAGCTTGAAGCATCAAGTCAATAAAGCATACTGATTAATGTCAAATTGTTGTTGTTTTTTTTTTTTTGCCTTTTTGCATAAATTATGCATAAATCGCAAAACATTTGACAAACCGTTGTCCTTTCTACCGGCTTCGCACTCTCTCTTACTCTCTCTCTCCATGCCTGCCCTTTTTACCAATCTCTTGCCTTTTTGTGTTGTCCTTTCACATTCGCCTAAAGCATCGAATGCCAATGCTACGCAATGTGTCCTTGTCTCCGTGTTCTTGTCGCCGTATCCCTTTATTCCGTGTCCTTGTTTCATGTTTCTTGTCGCCACGCACATTCCAACACAACAACAACAACAACCACAAAATTTAACCATCACTGCCCGCCCGCCCACTCATCATCCTGCACCTTCCACGCTTCCACTGTCCCCCTTTTGGTTTTTGCCTTATGGGCAACCAAGCATTTAAGCCGTTTTAAGTCGCTTAACACACACACACACACACACTGTGAATAAAGCAATCAAAGTTAGTTTAAACCCGCAAAACCTTGCATACCCTGTAAATATTTTATGCATATCATTAACCATAACTTCATAAATACTATAATCTAGCTTCAGTTCAACGCTTCTTCAATTAATTTTAGCTATTTTTTTAGCTATCTGAAAACTAGACAACATTCTAGTCTTATCTCTATTCCAACTCTTTTTTCTCGCCGCATGCATTCCTAACTCTCTTATAACCTAAGCCCTAGCGCTATCTAAAATCCAAAAACCAAAAAAAAAACTTTATAAATTCTAGCACAATTTCAATCCCAATGGAAATTTTATCCTAGTCCTATCGTAATTTCAAACATAAGCCCATCCAAATCTTTTCCAAACTCTGCCTTACAAACTGTAAACTAGCTCGTCCTATGCTAATTCTTAGCTAACTTTAACTTTACCCAAAAAGAAAACTTAAAGTACAATTCCCAAAATGTCTCCCAAACTTAACATCAACTCTTCCCATATCTATGTTTTTTCCAGAACCTACATCAATTGCTCTTAAGCACTTTATGCAAAACCCAACTCAAACTTGCAGCTTGCTTCCACATCACAATCAACTTTGTTAACTCAATTGTCTTAGAATTTAGATTTTTACAAAAATCTAACCCTAATCTGAATGTAAATCCAACCTCAAACTATACATAGTATAACGCTCAACTCTTTGCTGTATAAAAATTATATATAATTGATCTGTATGTTAAAAAACAATTTAAATAAAACATTTTGCGATTTATTATATTGAAAAAAACGTCATTTGATATGGGATAAAAAAAAAAGAAGAAGAAGATAATGATAGAAAGGAAGAGCTGAAAATAACGGTGCAACGTGGTTACTTTGTAACTGAAGCTGATGTAGACCAATTTAACTGACAGACGGAATGTGTCAAACGCATGCTGCTGACTTCATCTTACTTTATGCTCTTCAAAATACCCTGTAAATAGTTTAAAGCTATACATAAGGTATATCAACTTATCTTCAATTGTTTTTACACAGTTTTTTTTTGTAATATTTTAGAATTTTTTTTTTCATTGACTTTGTAAATCCCATCTTCAAACTATATGTCAGTGTAACGCTCAACTCTTTGCTATATAAAGGTTATATATAATTGATCTTTATGTTAAAAAAAAAAAAAACAATTTAAATAAAACATTTTGCGATTTATTATATTGAAAAATACGTTATTTGATATGGGATAAAAAAAAAAGAAGAAGAAGATAATGATAGAAAGGAAGAGCTGAAAATAACGGTGCAACGTGGTTACTTTGTAACTGAAGCTGATGTAGACCAATTTAACTGACAGACGGAATGTGTCAAACGCATGCTGCTGACTTCATCTTACTTTATGCTCTTCAAATACCCTATAAATAGTTTAAAGCTATACATAAGGTATATCAACTTATCTTCAATTGTTTTTACGCAGTTTTTTTCTTAATATTTTAGAATTTTTTTTTTCATTGATTTTGTAAAATTTTCAAAATATTCATGAAGAATTTTTATATAGGTTTATTATTTTTTTTTTTTTTAATTTTTGATTTATTGAAATATTTTTTATATGCATCTAATTTTTCTTAGCTGCAAAATTTTCAAAGTATTCATGAAGAATTTTTATATAGATTTTTTGTTTTAATTTTTTTTTTTCATTGACTTTGTAAAATTTTTAAAGTTATTTATGAATTTTTATATAAATTTTTTTTTTTTTTTTTTAATTTTTCATTTATTGAAATATTTTTTATATACATCTAAATTTTCTTAGCTTCAAAATTTTCAAAGTATTCATGAAGAATTTTTATATAGATTTTTTTTTTTTTAATTTTTTGTTTATCGCATCACTTGTTACTCTCGTATACTGGGTATCTGTTAGTCGTGCAATTTATTATTTCATGTAAATTTGTACTTTATTTTTTTTCTTTTATTTTTGTTTTTCTCAATTTTTTTTTTCTGTTTTTTTTTTTGTTGTTTTTCCGCTGCTTTTCTGCTTGATGCCGAAAATGCGGAAAAGCCGTCATAAAAAATGAAAATACGAGACAGCGTTGGCAACAACAACAAAAACAACAACAACAGAATGAACAGGAAGAAGAGACAGAGACAGTGGAGAAAGCGCGACAACAACAATCAGGCACCAGAAAAAAAAAAAACAAAAAAAAAAGAAAGAGCAAAAAAAAAAAAAATGTTGAATCTGTGTATAAATTTAATTTCCCCGCACGAGAATTTCAACATAATCAAATTTTTTAAATGCAAGCGATTTAAGGCCACACTCCAGTAGGAGTAGAAATCCAGCGATGGCTATGGGGAAGCACTACATACATAGCATAAAGACCCCGAAAAGTATGGTGAGCGTAAGGTAAGAGTACAGTGGTAGGGGGTGGGGGGGGGGGGGGGTTAAATATGGAGATGCGTGGAGATATGTTGAAATGGAATGAGGCTGATACTTCGCTTCGCGTCGCATCGCGTCGCTTGCGTTGACATATGAAATATTAACGGGTCCAACGCACATCATACAAAAGTCAAGTGCATGGGCGTGGCAGCAGGGCAGTAGCAGCTGAAGCAACGACAGTGACAGCAGCAGCAGCAGCATCAGCAGCAGCAGCGCGCAATTTGCCATCAAGCGTAAAAACAAATTTACTTTAACGAGTCAAACGTCATAGACGACGATGATGATAGAGTTGCCAGTGTTGCCAGATTTTTATTAAAACAAAAGGTCAGACATGACAGTTGATCACAAATTGATTAAATTAATCGATAGATAAAAGCATACGATAGACTGGCAACATAGTCAATAATCGCAGCTCGATAAATAATCGATAATTATGTGATCGATATGTTATCGATAAATATATTTATCGATAAAATGTTAAGTTCATATGCTTGTGTTTTGTACATAAGCTGCATGGTATATTTTATATTAATTATGATGTTATCGATAACGATTATAGATGAATTGTCGATTAATTTTTTAAATGCACTTGTTTAATAATATCAGCAGTTTTTTTTACAATTATCGATAAATTTTGTGTAAAAAAATATAGCTAATCGATAATATTAATATCGATAACCTATTCGATAACAGCAACATTATCACAATTATCGATAAATTTGTGTAAAAAAAATACAGCTAATCCATAATATTAATATCGATAGCTTATTCGATAACATCTGTCTTATCACAATTATCGATGAATTGATGTAAAAAATAGAGCTAATCGATAATATTAATATCGATAACCTATTCGATAACAGCAACATTATCACAATTATCGATAAATTTGTGTAAAAAAAACATTATCACAATTATCGATAAATTTGTGTAATCGATAATATAACCTACTCGATAACAACAATATTATCACAATTATCGATAAATTTGTGTAAACAAAAAATATGTCTAAAAAAATAATTTATTAATTACTAATTTGTTCAACATCGATAAACGATAATTATCATAAATATATCGTATTTTCGACTATAAATATTTTTCATTTGACTATCGTTTTATTTTTTCTTTTTTTTTTTTTGCTGTAACCATCGCTAACCGTCGAATTGTTTGTCCTGTCTGTTTGTCTGTCTGTCTGTCTGCCTGTTGTTATACAAATTAGAGCACATCAAAAGTTTGTAACATTAAATATTTTCTCTTATTTTTTTTTTCTCTCTTTCTTACTTTCTGCATACATACATATGTATATAGAGTGAGTCACACACACACACACGCACACATAGATAGACGTGTGCGATTGGTGTGCGCAGATAAATGTTTTAGCAAAATGAAGATGAAGATGACGATGACGATGAGTCTGTAATGATGCCTACTACTACTACTCGCTCCTTTAACATCGTATCTCACGCATCGTATGCTTGCAGCAGAATAGCATAGCTTGCTTGCGCTCTGCTGGGGTATGGGGTGTGAAGTGTGGTATGTTAGAGGTGTGGTGAGGTATGAGGTGAAGAGTCAGGCATGAGTTGGTTTTGCCTGATTAAATGTGCTTTGCATGCGTGTGCGTGTGCGCAAATGCAATGAGCAGCAGCCAAAAGGCGATTACATACGCATACAAAGACACAATCACAAACACACACACACATGCACATATAGATACCCTAACGTTACGTTACGCGTGTTGCCACTTGACTCTGTTTTATTTTTTTTTTTGTCGAATTCACAAAACAGATTCTCGCATTCGCATTGCGCTGCTATTATGTTATACACTTGACTAGCTATAAGCATAACCGACTAGCAAATACTCTGCCATAAAATATTGATTTAACAATAATTTATATTTCTATTTTAAATTTTCTTTGCAAAAAAAAAATTTTTTTTTTTTTTTTTTTTTGTTAGTGTATTTTGATAGTGTGATATACCCGACGAGTGCAATTTGCAGCGTTCAATGGGTTTTGCAAAAGTTTTTGTATGTGCTCAAGCTTTGTCCTGCTCACGCTTCATAGAGCTTATCGTGCTGTTCATCATCATTGTTGTTGTTGTTGTTGTTCTGCTGCTTGTTGTTCTTGTTGTTGTTGTTCAAGGATCTGTCACTGGTCTCATCTCATGATATAACGCTAATGGAATCGCAATGTTCTTATTTAAATATTCACTTTTACCTGCGCTCCGAGAGCACAACAACAATAATAACAACAACAACAACAACAATAATAAAATCTGTTGCAAATAATTCACATAGGGCAGCGCATAGAGACAGCATTACAATGTAGTCGCCACAATTCTATGCCACAAAAAAAAAATGAATATGTATAAAAAATGAGGTCAACAAATGAAAACAACCGCAAAATGTTTTGTTGTCCTTGTTGCACATTTTTATCCTCTTTTTGAGTTTACGTTTTAAAATCAAATGTAGCGTATAACATTTATAGCTCTTTAAGCCCCCCACCACCTCACAAACGAAACAGCAACTTCACTCAAACAAACAGCAAAGCAGAAGAGAGAAAGAGAGCGTGAGTGTAGAGTGAGCGTGAGTGTAGAGTGAGCGTGAGTGTAGCGTGAGCGTGAGTGTAGAGTGAGCGTAAGTGTGAGTGTGAGCGAGCGACAGCTTTCAGTGTATATTTTCCTATGGTTTATTAATTGTGGTTGGATTTAATTCAGTTTTTATTTTAATTAAATAAATAGAACAACGAAAATATATATATATATATATATATATATATATATATATATATATATAATTTTAATTGTTGATATATGGCAACTGATATTGCCACATGTTGACAGCTTAAAAACTAAATACATTTCATTTTTCTCTGACTCATGAAAAAAAAAAGAAATAAACACACACAAAAATAAAAATATTAACACTCAAAATTATTCTATGCTTATAATTTTGTTTTGTTCATCATTTAAAAATTTATTCAGCTGCTAAATTAGTTTTGTTTATTTTTTTTTTTCTTATTGCTGATTAGCTATAGACACAAAGAAGTTGAAAAAAAATAAAGAACAAGAATCCGCATTCTTATCTTCTCATTCATTTATTTATAGCATTATGAAAAAAAAGGGGATTTTGAGTTAAACTTGTGCTGAGCGCAAGAGTTTTTTTTTTTTTTTTGCATATGCTTTGTTATTATATGAAGAGCGCTAAGCAACAGAAGCTGTGCTGCGTTTAGCAGCTGAGCAGCTGTTGCTCTCAAAATATTGAGCTCGGCTCACGCAGCATTCATCTTCGTAATTGAGCGAACGTTTACTTCGGCACTACAGCAGCTACATATGTATGTATGTATGTATGCGTATGCCGCCTGCACGGCAGTGTGTCGGCTGTAACTTTAGCTGCTGTTATTATTCAGCATGCTGCTCTCACTCACGCTCTCTCTCTCTCTCTCTCTTTGATGCTGCTCTCAACTTAGATCAAAGCCTTGAGCGCTCGCGCGTCTTTCTTAAAATCAGTGTAAATTTTGTGCTAATAGAATGCAAACGTTTAAGTTTTTTGTGCTATGCAGCATTATTGCGACTGTTTCGGCTGTTTGTCAATTAACTTTGCAAAGCCCTTTGCCAATTGTTATTAAAAATTTTGGCAGTAAATCGGCAATAATTAAACGAAGTGTTACCAATATACAATTAACAGCTAATGAAACAGTTACCTTTCATTGTCCAACCGGCATTACAATTAACAATAATAATTATGGTCAACCAACAAAAATAAATGCAGCAACAGCAAATTTAATATGCGGCATTGATGGCATTTATTTAGATAATCAACGTTTAATACAACAAATGAATAGCGGTATTATTAGTTGTAGTGCTGCATTCACTCAAACATTATATGAAAGTAATAATAGTTTAATTGGCTGTGAATCAAATGCAATGACATTAATTATCGGTTATCGTCTAACACAAATATCGGAAATAAAAAATTTAGCAATGTGTTATGATTTAAGTGCAACACGTTTACGTTTTGTTACATTTCTAGCATATCCGTCACAAAATCAATTATTAAATATATCAACTGGTAGCAAAGATTTAGATAATTTACAACTTGATAATTATATTGGTGGTATAACAAAATATTTTCGTTATCCAACGGATACAGAATTTCGTACATTAATGACAAATCAAAAACAATTTAATGATGATATTTTCGATGGTCAACTATTTGAATATGAAAATTTATTACAAGATAAACAACAAATGAAACAATTCAACGATTATAAAGATATGTTAAATATTATTTGGTTACGTGCATTACGTTTAGGAAATTGGAAAAATTTTCTTAATGCTGTGCGTGCAGCCAATGATGATGCGTTACCGGATAAATTTGAAATACGTATTGGTGTTTCAGGTGTTGCAACATTACCGCGATCAATTGATTGTAATGAAAGTCAAGCATTAATATTTGAAAGTAGTAGCACCGATAGTAGTTATACATTAACAGTGCCCGAGTATATATGGGCGCATGTACGTTCATTGAATCCATCAAAATATTTAATTGATGAATTTGTTATTGTTGCACATAATTCACCATATGTAAGTGCAGAATAATTATGTTTGTTTTTTTTGTTCAATTAAAACTAATTAAAAATATATTTAAATGATCTGTGCGAAATTTTGATTCAGATCGCATTATAAATATAAAAGTTATGTAACTTTTAATTTGCTTACCGAATATTATAAAGTCGAGCATACGCACGACTATTGCTTATTTACTTCTTTCACTCAATTTGTTTGCTGCTTATACTAACTGTAACTCTCTCTCTCTCTCTTTCACTCACTCGCCTAACAGATCAATGTAAATGAGCAGAGCACATTCTGTGCTGATATTTGTAATGAGATTCCTTGGCTACGTAAAAGTCTCTTTGGTAAATTACATTTACTGCCCATTTATGGTGTCGTGCATTGCTGTCGTCTCGATCAAGTTGATAAATTAACGGATTTCCCCTTCGGTAAATCATCATCATCACATTTGCCATCAGCAGCGCCAGTACCAACCCCTTTGCCTACACTGTGATGTTCGTCTAGCTGATAGTGAACGACGCTCACCGCTTGCCGCTTGCCGTTCTCTTTTTTTTTTCAGCTACAAAACGTTCTCTTTATAAGTTGTGAGAGACGCTTTGATTGCCATCACTCAAACACTCAAAAATTGAACAAAGTTTTTTTTTTTTTTTTGCAAAAACTTTTGAGTGTAAATTTCAACTCAATTTTAGTGCCTTTGAAATTTTTTTGTGAATATTAAAATGTAATAAAAATTTAAGAAAAAAATAAAATAAAATAAAATAAAAAAAAACGTTACAAATAGTTGTTCAATTTTTTTTTTTTTTTTACAAATCGTTTGTACATCTATCTTTCTCTCTCTCTCTCTCTTTATTCTTCTCGCTTTTTCTATTTTAGCTGCCATCTGGTTTGAGGGTCAAGGGTCGCCGCGCATATTTTAGCCTTCAGCGCAGCATTTTAATTGATTTTTTAGTTTTTTTTTTTTTTTTTTTATTTTATTTTTTTGTACATGCGACAAAAAAGGGAAACGCGTTTTGGCGTTATGAAAGTATTAAAACGGTTGCAATCCAATTAAAAGTTTTTAACGAAATCATATACAAAAAAATACACACAGACACATACACGCACGTAGTAACTCACACGCACAGCATGAGAAACGCGCGCTTGCATTTTAATATTCATTGGCGCGCACACACACACACACACACACAGTGACAGAGGGACAAAGAAAGAGCATGAAAGATTGAAAGAGAGCGTGTGTGCAAAGTGCAAGCGGGGAAATTGCAATGTGATGCCGTTCGCTCTCTCGCTCACACAGTGCTCTTCAACTAAATTCGAATCAGCGAGCGGTCATTAAAAACGTCACATGTGTAAGCTGCTGCGGCTGCTGCTTGATAACTCTAAGTGTAGAGTAACTGTAAAACAAAACAGAAACAAAAAGAAATGTAAAAACAGTGGAACAAATCAATGTAAGTTATGCTAAAATATGCTGAAATATACAAAATATATTTAGCTTTAATTTTTTTGGCTTTTTTTTTTTTTTTTCTTAAATTTGATTTTCTCTTTAAGCTTTAAGCAGAGCAGTAAATATTTAAAGAGTATACAAAATTTCGTTATACGCAACAAATTTTTTGTGTTTTTATACTCGGTGCCCATTGGGTAGCAAGAGTATATTGACTTTGTGACAGTAGTGACAAATGTATGTAACACCCATAAGGAGGCGTGGCCGAGCCCATAAAGTATATATATTTTGACTCAGGATCAACAGCCGAGTCGTTTGGAGCATGTTCGTCTGTACGTCTGTCCGTCTGTCCATCTGCCCGTCTGTCCGTCTGTACGTCCGTATAAACACACAAATCTCGGAGACTATAAGAGCTAGAGACTTGATTAGTTGCAGGCAGTTCAAGTTTATTTTGGATTTTTGCCACGCCCACCCAACGCCTCCACAAATCGATGAAAACCATTTTGAACATACCACAGCACACACAACCAGTCAAGCTACATGACATTGGTACAAAGTTAGAATATGTTTGCCTGGAAGTTGTGTGAAAATTTGGTACAGATCGTTATAATTAATATGGAAGTTATACACATCCAAATATCAAAATTTGAGGGGCGTCTCTATAGCGTACGCTTTGCCTGCGGCTCTCAGCCTACACGACAGCAACATGAACTTAGTGTTTTTAAATATAAATATGCATATACAGTAGAATCCGTTTATAACGACTCTGCTTATAGCGTCCGTTCGGTTATTGCAACGAAAACTCGTTGACTTGGCTTGATTGTTCCTCATGCAAACTTATACATACAAACTACTTTCGGTTAGTGCGTCTTTCGGGTATAACGACATAAAATCGTTGGTCCCTTGAATGTCGCTATAAGCGGAGTCTACTGTATTTTAATACAAATATATTATACATACAAAATCCCTTTCGGTTAGTGCGTCTTTCGGGTATAACGACGTAAAATCTGCCGTAGAATCTGCTGTATATCTTTGGGCACCGAGTATTATATAGTCGAGCATACTCGACTATAGCTTTCATACTTGTTTTGTTTTATTTTATTTCATTTCGTTGATTTTTTCTTTTTCTTCTGCTGCTGCTGCTGCTGCTGCTGATGATGGTTTTTTTTTATTTTTTCTGCTCGTTTGTTTTATATGCACATTGTAATCATGTTGTTCGCATTTTAAGTGGCCCTCGTCCTGTTTTGTCCTGCGCTCTTAAATAAGCCACAGCGCGGCTTTCACTTTAGTATTTAAATGTTTCTCTCACACTCTCTCTCTCTCTCTCTCTCTCTCTCTTACACACTAGCTTATGTGCTCTGTCTCTCTCTGTGTTTTTTTTTATTTTTTATTTTTACAACTCACATTGGGATACTATTCAGTTTATGTGCCATATATAAATTTTACTTTAATGTTTTCTGCTTTTTTTTGTATTTTATTTTTATTTATTTTTTTTTATTTATTTTCGTATTTTTTTTTTGCGTTCTTAACCTTAATTAAGCGGCACTTTGTAAGCGTAAATTGTGCCATAAAGTTAAGCATTAATTATAGTTCAAATTAACTTACGAAATTTTGTTGAATCCTTTTTTTTTTTTCATGAGTATTATATGCACGGCAAGTGCTATGGCAGACGTTAAATTCAGTTGAAGAAGTTATGCTTATTATCCTAAGATCAAGATAAACCCTATGGGAGTATTACATGTATCATACGAGAAGAAGTAACATAAAAAATAATCAACAAGTAAGAAAGCTAAGTTATAGTTGAGTATGCTCGACTATATAATACTCGGTGCACAAAGATATACAGTAGATTCCGCTTATAGCGACTATACAGTAGATTCCGCTTATAGCGACTATACAGTAGATTCCGCTTATAGCGACTATACAGTAGATTCCGCTTATAGCGACTATACAGTAGATTCCGCTTATAGCGACTTTCAAGGGACCTACGATTTTATGTCGTTATACCCGGAAGATGCAATAACCGAAAGAGATTTTGTATGTATAATATATTTGTATTAAAATACAGTAGATTCCGCTTATAGCGACTTTCAAGGGACCAACGATTTTATGTCGTTATACCCGAAAGACGCACTAACCGAAAGTAGTTTCTATGTATAAGTTAGCATGAGGACCAATCAAGCCAAGCCAACGAGTTTTCGTTGCAATAACCGAACGGACGCTATAAGCAGAGTCGTTATAAACGGATTCTACTGTATATGCATATTTATATTTAAAAACACTAAGTTCATGTTGCTGTCGTGTGGACTGAGAGCCGCAGGCAAAGCGTACGCTATAGAGACGCCCCTCAAATTTTGATATTTGGATGTGTATAACTTCCATATTAATTATACGATCTGTACCAAATTTTCACACAACGTCCAGTTAAACATATTCTAACTTTGTACCAAATTTCAGTCATGTAGCTTGACTGGTTGTGTGTGCTGTGGTATGTTCAAAATGGTTTTCATCGATTTGTGGAGGCGTTGAGTGGGCGTGGCAAAAATCCAAAATAAACTTGAACTGCCTGCAACTAATACAAGCATTTTGCAAAAAAATCAAGTCTCTAGTTCTTATAGTCTCCGAGATCTGTGTGTTCATACGGACGTACAGACGGACAGACGTACAGACGGACATGCTTCAATCGACTTGGCAGTTGACCCTGAGTCAGAATATATATACTTTATGGGCTCGGCCACGCCTCCTTACGAGTGTTACATACATTTGTCACTGCTGTCACAAAGTCAATATACTCTTGCTACCCAATGGGCACCGAGTATGAAAAACTTTTAGCGTTTGTTCAGCTATGCAAATTGAAATTCGCAAGATTTAAATTTAGTCGTGTCAAAATTTCAAGCAAATCGTACTACACTATATCCATATAGCTGTCGGTCATAGAAAAGTATTGCTCGAAAATTTGAGTGTTTTTTTTTTTTTGTTTGTATGAAAAACATTTCATTACGAAGAAAAATTTTTTCATTTATGTAATTTCCAGACCTGAGTGGGAAACGAACACACGACTATGTTAGTTAGGGGATACGGGATTACGCACTCGGCCAATACAGCCGGCCTAAAATATTTATGCTTGCAAGTGTACAAAATTTTCGTTGAATTGTGAAAAAAAAAATTGATTTCGACAGTTTCAGCTAGGAAATGAAAGACGTTAACATAGAACATTATGTTTTTTTTTCGCCCATTCAAAATTCAAATCCCGCCAAAAAAATAAACAAATTTTATTTGGTTTTTTTTTTTTTTTTACTGGTATGGTGGTCATTTTTTTTTTTATTTTATTTTTATTAATTTATAGAATTTTTTTTTATTTTTTTATTTTTTTTTTTTGTATATATTTGTATTTAATTTTTTTAATGTTTTTTTTTTTTTGTGTGTTTATAATTTTTATTGAATTTTTTAGTATTTTTTTTTTTATATATAAATTTTCATCTACATACAATACATATATAGTTTTTTTTTTTTTTTATATATATTTTTTTTTACCAATTTTTATTTGTTTTATAATTTTTTTTTTTCGTATTATTGAATTGTTTTTTTTTTTGTTTTGTTTTTGTTATTTAATTTTTTTTTTTTGTATTTTTGGTTTTAGCCGTAGAACAATTATCACATCTTACATATATAAACGTATCTAATTTAATGTTTTGTGCATATGTATTTGTGTCTGTCTTTCTGTCTCTTTGTCATTTTTTATCTTTCTCTTTATTTTTTTTTCTGTCACATTTTCTTAGTTTTCTTTCTTATTAAGAAAAACTGTGCAAAAATTTTCTGCTACATTTTGGCAGCAACAACAAGAAAAACAACAACAACAATAACAATAAAAAAAAAATGAATAAATGAATGTGTGAATATCAAAATGAGTGTTTTTCGAATATTTCAAGTGAGTGTTTGAATATGCATGTGAATAAGTTAAGTAACATAAATAAATAATAATGAATATGAATATGAATATTAGTGAGTGCACTCATGAATAACTTTGAGTATATTCATTTCAATAGCTGAATATGTAAAATATACATAAATTATTAGCAGTAAATATATGACTTTTAATAATGAATATTTTGTGAATACACTCATTCCAGTGAATATTTGTGAATACACTCATTCAAGTGAATATATTCATTTCAATAGCTGAATATGTAAAATATACATAAATTATTAGCACTAAATACATGACTTTTAATAATGAATATTTGTGAATACACTCATTCAAGTGAATATTTGTGAATACACTCATTGGAGTGAATATATTCATTTCAATAGCTGAATATGTCAAATATACATAAATTATTAGCAGTAAATATATGACTTTTAATAATGAATATTTTGTGAATACACTCATTTGAGTGAATAACTTTTGAGTATATTCAAATGCATAACAAATATCTGTCTGTTTATATGTTATAATAGTTTGAATAACTCGAACTATTTTTTTTAAGATAGTTTTGAAAATTATAACTAATGAATGAACTGTGAGTGCACTCAATATATTCAATTACAATTCACTTTTTTTTTGCATAGCAAATGACACACAAAATGTAAAAGTTTCTATAGATTATTCAATCAATGCATAATAATGTGAAGCTTTGAATGTATCTATGACATTGAGTATGAATAAATGTGAATGCATTCACAAATCGAATGCATTCGGGGGGAGGAGGAGGGGTAGGGTTTTGGGACTTTCATTGCCTGGCTGCTGGCAAAATGTCCGGAAACTGTGCATGTTCGAAAAACTAAAACCGGATGAATGAGTTTTGCCTTCCTTTAAGAACTTTTCACTATCTCTCTCTCTCTCTCTCTGTCTCTCTCTTCTTCTCTCTATGTCTTTCACAGTATAGAAAGCTGCTTAAGGACATATTTCTCATGCCATGTCACTGCCCCCAGTGTCGCTCTATTTCTCTGACTTGCTTGTTGAGTCCTTTTGGTAATTAGAGGAGTTCGGCCACCTCGAGTCACATCCTTTTTTTTTTTTATCTTTGTCTTCTTCTTCTACCTCTACCTCTACTTCATCTTCATCTTCTCTCTTTTATTTTTTTCTCAAAAAACTTGCCTCATTTATATTGTATAAACATTGAAAACTGTTTCGACTACTACTTCTCTTTCACTCTCTCTCTCTATCACTCTCACTCTCTCTCACTCACTCACTCACTCACTCACTCTCATTGTGTCACTTGAATCCCTCGAGCTTTCATTCTTTAGCATTCACTTCTTGTTGTTGCTTCTTTTCCCCTTTCTTTGTCTTGCACCTTTTTTTCTTCTTACTTTCCGCTCGACATTTGTTTTATTGTCTTTTGCGCTTTAAAGTATGCTATGGTAATTTCTACTTCAATTTTTGCTCTGCTTCTCAATGCGACTAATTTTCATTTATTATTATTGTTGTTGTTGTTGCTCCACTTGTTGTTGTTTTTGTTGCGCTTAATTTAAAAAAAAAAAAAAAAAAAAATAGTTAACAAATTTTATTTGTTTTTTTTTCTTTCTGCTTCTTCTTCATTTTTGTTTTTTTTTTTGTCACAATTTTTCTACAATTTTTTGTTTTTTTTTTCACATTTATCTGCAAAAGAAACAAAAAAAAAAAAAAATTATGAACTCAGTCTCAGCGTCGAAATTCTCAGTTTGAAAAAAATTTGTTTTTTTTTTTGCGTATGTTGACAAAAAGCTGCTGGCTATGCGAAACGTTTTTTCTGTTTTTTAAGCGAATTTAAAACGTTTTTTTCTGGTTTTTTTTTGTTTTGTTTTGTTTTTTTTTTTTGTTATGCTGAGAACACGACTGAATGCTGAGTGTGTGAGTGTCTGTGCATGTCTGTGCGTGTCTGTGCATGTCTGTGCATGTCTGTGCGTGTGTTTTGTATGTATGTTTATGTATGCCATGTTCATGCCCCTTGACCCTGTACCCAAAACCCTTTTAAAAAAAAAAAAAAAATTTTTTTTTCAATCATTCATTTGCATTTGCCTCCCAGTCAGGCTTCCAGTCAGCCGGACTGCCTTCTAGTCTTGTCATAGAAATTTTCTTTCTGCTACGTTTTCAAGTTTCCAATTATTCTACCTGCACTCTCTCTCTCTCTCTTTCACTCTCTCTCTATCTCTGTCTCTCTCTGTCTCTCTCTCTGTCTCTTTTTAGTAGATACATTCACCAAGCAAATCACATTCACCCTTATCCAATGGCTTCAACCAGAGCGGATTGTAGTTTGGGCAAAGTTTTCGATGTGGCGGCATTTTGATTTGTACCGGCGTCGTTGCAATACCTTCCCAATTTTTACCCTCAAAACGTTGTCCATCCGATTTATTGCATTGCATGCTAATCGGCTCCTGAATGTACATCGTATACAATTGATCAATGCGCGGCTGTGTCCATTCAATGCTACGATAATTTGTTGAACGTGCACCATTCAAGTGTATCTTATGTTGATGCTCCTTTCTATATATATACAATGATGCAGAAAGAGAAAGAGAAAGCAATAAGTAAATTGAGTAAAACGTTAAAAAGAGATAGAGAATGATTGAGAAGTAAGTAAATTTTGTGTTCTTGTTGTTGTTGTTGTTGTTAAGTTTAGAGGATTAGATAGATGAAAGCAAGGATAACGTTAGCTTTTCACACACGTTTTGTGGCAATTTCAATTAGCAAATCTCTCTCACACACACACACACTCTCTCTCTCTCTCTCTCTCTCTTTCTCTCTCTTTCTTTACATAAGCCTCGACAGTATGAATGAACGTTGAGCATTTAGCATTCACATGTTAACATTGAGTACTAACAAGTGTCTTTTGTTTGTTTGTCTGTCTGTCTGTTTGTCTGTTTGTTTGTCTGCTGTTACTGCTGTTACTGTTGTTGCTGTTGTCGCCCCCCATACGCTCTGTTGCACGTTCAATTTGTTTCAAATAACATTGACTTTAAATTGCACTGCTATAAAATTTTACTTAAATATTATTTCATGCAACATTCTACACAATATTCATATGAATCATTTGAGTTTGAATCATTTTTGAATCAATTTAAATCATTTCGAAACATTCAACATTCATTTAGATTAGCTACAGTTATATGAAGCATTTAGAATTGCGAAGCAACACACGAATCATTTGAATCATTCAGCATAGCTCAAGTTATTCAAATTATTCATAACTATTCATGTGAATCATTCAATATTCATTCAGCATAGCTATTCGAATTATTCAAAATTATTCATGTGAATCAATTTGAATCATTCAACATAGTTACATTTGTTGTGCATCATACGAATCATTTGAATCATTCAGTATAGCTCAAGTTATTCGAATGATTCAAATGAATCATTTAACATTCATTCAGCATAGCTGCAGTTATACGAATCATTTCGAATTGCAGAACATCACACGATTCATTTGAATCATTCAGCATCATTAGGTCGAACTATTCGAATTATTCATAACTATTCATGTGAATCATTCAATATTCATTCAGATTAGCTACAGTTATATGAATCATATAGAATTGCCGAGCATCACACGAATCATTTGAATCATTTAGCATAGCTCAAGTTATTCAAATTATTCATAACTATTCATGTGAATCATTCAATATTCATTCAATTTAACTACAGTTATTCGAATTATTCAAAAATATTCATTTGAATCAATTTGAATCATTCAACATAGTTACACTTGTTGTGCATCATACGAATCATTTGAATCATTCAGTATAGTTCAAGTTATTCTACTGAATCATTTAACATTCATTTAGATTAGCTACAGTTATACGAATCATTTCGAATTGCGGAGCAACACACGAATCATTTGAATCATTCAGCATAGTTTGAGTTATTCGAATTATTCAAAAGTATTCATTTGTATCAATTTGAATCATTTAACATTCATTCAGCATAATTTCTGTTATTCGAATTATTTAAAATAATTTTTTTTTTATTTAATCGAATTTTTTGACATTTTTCAAAGCTTATGCAAAAAAAAAAAATATTCGAATTATTTAGATGAGTTTAGCATTAGTCTAACAATTGAATCATTCATTGAATCATCAGTAAAATTCAATTTAATTGAATTTCGGGTTAAGCATAATCACAAAATTTATTCAAATTCAGATTCAGATTCATTCAAGATGCTGATAATAAAATCATTCAGCAAAATTATTTATGAATCATTTATTCACTCGAAACATGTAGAAATACTTGTACAAAACATTCATTTAAATAATGAATTATTCGAATTTGAATCACTTCAAAAACATCAAAAGCTTTTTTAATGCGCTTAAAGCTCATATCAAGCAGCTTTTCAATTCAAAAACTGACATTGAATACTACAAAAAAAAATTTTTAGTTACAAGTTGAAAAGTTTTTTTTTTTTGTTTTTTTGGCCAGGTGTCGTTTACACTTGACGTTGTATTATAGTTATCTATTTCTTCTTTTTGCCTCTACTTCTTCTTCTTCTTCATTTTCTTTTGCTTTTACAGTTTTAACTTGTTATTTTTGTTGTTGTTGTATTTTATTCTTTGTCTTTGTCTTCTTTTCCATTCTCTTATCTTGAGCAGTGAACGCTTTAAAGTGTCAAATGTTATTTTACCATTGTCTCTATCTCTCCTATACCCATCTCGCTCATGCACGCATAGTGTGTCTATCTGTCTGCCTGTCTGTCTATTTCACAGCTTTTGTTGCTACTTTGCTCAACACACCGTAAATCTTCATAACTTAACCCGTTACCTTATACCTTACCAAGTCACCACGTTCGTCACCCCCCCAGCATATCTTTAGACCATAAGCTAACCTTTTGTCTAGTTGTGAAGCCTTTAAACCATTTTTCGGTGCTTTGTGTAAATTTACCGCAATTCTCAACCTAAAATTGGCTAGAACAACTTTCTAACTCTCTCTCTGTCTCTCTCACTCTTTGTTTCTGTCTCATTCATTGGAAAAGTCTCTGTAATCTAATGTAAATTCTCATTCTCTTTGCATTTTGTTTTGTTGCTTCCTTTTTTTTTTTCTTTTAGGGTCTTGTCTTCACTTGGTTTACACTCTCTCTCTCTCTCTCTCTCTCACTCGCACTTTGTGCCTTTTTGGCCAGGCCCATTAGCGTTTTTGGCAATTAGCGTGGCACCTTGGCATCGCTTTTGGGACAAGCAACACAGGAAGTTGAAGACATTTCCGTTATGAATACTGCGTAGCAAAAGGTATAACACAGTGGGCGTGGCGGGGATGCATGGGCGGTGTGGTAACCGGAGCCACAACAAACGGCCGGAATGCCAAAGTTTTTTTTTGCCTTTGATGACGAAAAGCAATGGAGGAAAAGTGCCAAGCGCACAGTGCACAGTGGTGCAAAAATCTATTATGTGTCTCACAAAAAAAAAAAAAAAAAAAATTAAAAAGAAAAAACTTGTGAAAGTTTCCAGATATAAAAAGCAAATAAGTGAAGTCAGGAAGAGTAAGAGAGATAGAGAGAGAGAGAGAGAGAGAGCAGGATAAAGTTATAGTTGAAAACTTTCACTTACCGTTTCATATAGATGAAATAATTCTCTAGAGTTTCCTCAGATACTGAACTTTTGCAAACTTCCAACTTTGTGGCCGGATAATAATGAATATAATTGACACACATTTCATCGCTGATAGAGAAACCGCCCAATGTTGTATTTGTATCGGCAAGCGTATTATAATAACATGTTGTTACCAATGCATCGCCCTGAAAATAAATAAATACAAAATTTAAGATAAATAAAATTACAATAAAAAAAAAAACAAAAAAAAAAAAAAAAACAAATAAATAATAAAATAGAAATAAAATTTAAATTTAAATTTTTATCTATTGGAAACCGAAGATTTTATACACTTGCAAGTTGAGGACTTTGGAAACGGATCTGCTTATGCTCGCTACAAAATATTGTAGTCCGATTTGAGCTAATAATCTATCGGATTTATTGGAAAATAGTAAAAAAAAAAAGTTCCGAATATTCTTGGTTTTTATAGCGCTCAGATTTGGATTAAATTTAAAGGATATGACTAAACTTAAGTCATCTAAATTTCGTACGGAACTATATGATATAGTTACGCATTTTAGTTTGACAGATGACAGTTGAGTAAACTTAAATCCTGTAAATTCCAATCGGATAACTTGACGTTGTGGAAGAAAAACTTTTCATACCGAAAACTAATTTTCCGACCAATCATTTGTATAATTCTGACTGCTACCGATCACGATTACCGAATATAATATATAGAGAAACCAAAGAGTGGAAAAGTGGCATGAGAAACTCCAGAACTACAGCCATGATAGCACAATCTCACGATGAATCATTCCACATGAGGTGTATTTATGCGTTTACCATCGCCCCTTGGAAATACGTTCCTCTGTTCATCGAAATTTTCATTTGAGATAGACCGAGGATCTATTCATCTGATACAATCGAATTCATCATCGTACTAATATTCCGCCGGTAACAAAATTTCATTTTGACTTTTACTGGAAAGTACAGAATGATCCCCTTGCTGAGAAAGGAGGCCTATCCGCACTTCTCTGGTAACTCTTGACATTTGTAAGATATCATTCCATTGAGAGCGCATCTATGCTTCGGCAAAAAATACCGAAAATTAGAATTTTTTTTTTGGATAAATATATAATAGGATACATGATACAGTCGAGTCGCGATAATTCGTACCCCGTTAATTCGAAATTCTCAATAATTTGTAAACATTTCTGTTCCCTTGAAGAGATATTCAATAAATAATTTGAAAATAATTCGAAATACTCCATAATTCGTACAAAAATTATGATCTCCATGCCATTTCAAATTATCGAGACTCGACTGTATATAAATATATAATAGGATATATGATATATATGTATATAATATTATTGATATATTATTCTTAAATTTTATTAATTCTTTTTTTTTTTTTTTTTAATATTTGTATATTTTATTATTTAACTTATTGGCAATAACAATTAATCATCTATATCTATATCTATTATTATATCTAAACCTACCTATTAGTTAACAAAATTATACTAGGGACCTCGTTGGAAGGTCCTGTGGATGGTACCTCTTGAGTCTGCTCTCTTTTTTGGAGCATTTCTTAGCCTCCTCGCTAATGAGTTGGAATGAAAATCCATTCTTTGTAAAAATTTACCCGTATGCTTCTGGATAACATCACCAACCTTGGGGACCTTGAGATCCTTCTCAATTATCTCTCGTGCGCATGTACCAGGGGCATTACATATTCTTCTTAGTATTTTTGCTTGCGCTACTCTTATTTTATTTACTCAAAAAATAAAAAAAAAAAAACTATGGGGCGGCCAATGTTCACTTAATGTTTCAATATTAATTAATATTAAATTGTAAAAATTCTTAGAAATATTTAAAATAAACAGAAGAACAAATTATAAAAAAAAAATAAAATAAAAATTTTATAAATATTTGAATTTTAAAAAAAATTTTATGTTTTTTATTTATGGGATGAAATTAATGAAATTCAAATTTCCGTTGCAGGTCAGAGGGTACAAAAAAAAAATTTTAGATCATATTAGAGCAAAATCAATTCATTTGAGATGTGAAATATCAGGCGAACAGAAACTATCCGAAAGTAATTTTCCCTAATTAATTTTTTGGTATGTTACACTTAAAGTTAACATTCGGCATAGAATATATGTACATATTTCTGTAAATAAGAGAGAGCACTTAATATTAGCAGTAGTTTAAATATTTTCGTGGCATACTTTTGGGATGCGACTTGATTCTGCTCTTCAGGTGTAACTGAAATACAAATTTCTTTTAATTTTCAAACCGTTTACTTGCTGCTAGTTTCTGTTCGCCTAGTATTTCAAACTGAAAATCTAATGGTTTTGACATTTCTTGATTCTATTGGCATGACTTGCACTTTATATCTACCCTTCGGCCCTAACGGAAATTTAAATACTCAAAAGAGACAGACCTATGAGATATTAAAGTTACATGAGATACAAAAGTATCTTTGAGATGCAAAAGTATCTTTGAGATACAAAAGTATCTTTAAGATACAAAAGTATCTATGAGATACAAAAGTATCTATGAGATAGAAAAGTATCTTTGAGATGCAAAAGTATCTTTGAGATACAGCAGTATCTTTCAGATACAAAAGTATCTTCAAGATACAAAAGTATCTTTGAGATAAAAAAGTATCTATGAGATGCAACAGTATCTTTGAGATACAAAAGTATCTTTGAGATACAAAAGTATCTTCAAGATGCAAAAGTATCTTTGAGATGCAAAAGTATCTTAAAGATACAAAAGTATCTATGAGATACAAAAGTATCTATGAGATAGAAAAGTATCTTTGAGATGCAAAAGTATCTTTGAGATACAGCAGTATCTTTCAGATACAAAAGTATCTTCAAGATACAAAAGTATCTTTGAGATAAAAAAGTATCTATGAGATGCAACAGTATCTTTGAGATACAAAAGTATCTTTGAGATACAAAAGTATCTTCAAGATGCAAAAGTATCTTTGAGATGCAAAAGTATCTTTGAGATACAAAAGTATCTTCAAGATGCAAAAATATCTATGAGATACAAAAGTATCTATGTGATACAAAAGTATCTTTGAGATACAAAAGTATCTTCAAGATACAAAAATATCTTTGAGATACAAAAGTATCTTTGAGATACAAAAGTATCTTTGAGATACAAAAGTATCTTTGAGATGCAAAAGTATCTATGAGATGTAAAAGTATCTTTGAGATGCTTAAGTATTATTATAGATACTTTTATATCTCCTATATAAGTCTGTAAATCCGTTATGAGTATTTAGATTTCCGTTACGGCCTGAAGGCAGATATAAAATGCAAGTCATATCAATGCCAAAAATATCGAAACCATTGGATTTTCAGTTTGAAATACTAGGCGAACAGAAACTAGCAACAAGTCGACGATTGAAAATTAAAAGAAATTTAAATTTCGGTTACGATCCCAAAGACGAAATAAATTTCAGTCTAAAAGTATGCTTCCCAAATTGGTATTCTTGCTGATAATAATCTCTCTTATTATCTAAAATATTTATTCTACCTCTTAATGTTAACAGTTTTATGTTAAGTGTAAATTAAGTGTTGCGACATGCTGTTACTCTCTGATCGCCTGATATTTCAGACTTCAACTCGAATGATTTCTTTTTTTGTTAACGGAAATTTAAATTCCCTTTCAATAATTCTAAGTCAAATTTTTGATATCTATTTTTTTTTTTTTAAATATTTATTAGAAGAAATTTATTTATTTTTACATTTTTGATTAATGCAAATTTAAATAATTTTAAAAAATTGTGTTTTTTTTTACATATTAAATAATTAATAATTAATAATAAATAATTAATAATAATAAAAAAATATAAATAATAATAATAATAACAAAAAAAGCAAGGATTATCTTCGGTGGGTGAAGATTTCATACCTTTGAAATCTTAGAAGAAAACTATTTTATACAAAAAACTAAATTTTCGGCAAATTCATCCAACAACAGCTATATAATATAGTATATAGTAATCCAATCCGACTACTGCCGACTTATATACTAATATGCTTATGCATAGAGGGAGTATGTATACCTAGTTTTATAGGTTTATAGCTTAAAAATTAATAGACTAGCTTCGGTTAAAACAGGAAGACAGACGGACGGGAGGACATGCATATTGAAATTCTCTTGTCGACGCTGATTAAGAATATATATACTTTATTGGTCTTCTAAGGAGCTTTACAAAAACTCCTCCCCAAAATTAATATATTCTCTGCTAGTGTATAAAAAAGGGAGTTTACATTTTTTGGATTTTAAAAGAACTTACCGGTAATACACGCGGCTTATAGTGTAATGTGCGCATCTCTTGAAAATGATTTGAATAATAATCATCACGATTAACCTCACGTAACTCTTGTTCACCACGAAAATGACGTGTCAAAACACGCACACCACGCAAATGTGTATGCAATTGTGAGCCAAATATTATGATACCCGTACGCGGTAATGCAGCCTTGGTACAATCAGCAACACAATAGCCACTTAATGGAAATGCTGTCTGTCCAGGTGGTATAGCCATTTTATCAGTATATTCAAGACCCAATTCCATAACACCAGCATCATATTGTCGCAATGTCTTCGATAACTTAATGCGAAATCCTGAACTATCGATGAGACCTGTGGCAAAAGATTTAAGCACAGTGAGAGAAAAATAAAAAAAAAAAAAAAATAGTTAAGGAAACTTTTGCAGAATAATTGAATAATTTTACTAATTATTTTATAATAATAATCCTGAAAAATTGGAAATTGACAAAAATAATTAACATCTTATGGGTATCCTATAAATTTTTTTATATATTTTTAACCACATTTTGGAGATTTCTATTCTTGGCGATTTCACAGCGAATTTCACAGCGTTCCTTCAAAATATTTACATAATACAGGTTCCGAAAAAAATCCTAAAAATTCTTTCTGCCTTAAATTCGCACTTTAAATCCCAAATCTAAAAAAATCCATAAAAATTCCAAAAAATTTTATTTTATTATAATATTCCTGAAAAATTGGAAATTGACAAAAATAATTAACATCTTATGGGTATCCTATACATTTTTTTTTTATATAATTTTAACCATATTTAGAAGATTTCTATTCTTGGCGATTTCACAGCGTTCCTTTAAAATATTTACATAATACAGGTTCCTAAAAAAAAAAACCTAAAAATTCTTTCCCCCTTAAATTCGCACCTGAAGTCCTAAATCTAAAAAAATTCATAAAAATTCCAAAAAATTTTAATTTATAATAATAATTCTGAAAAATTGGAAATTGACAAAAATAATTAACATCTTATGGGTATCTTATACTTTTTTTTTTATATATTTTTAATCATATTTAGGAGATTTCTATTCTTGGCGATTTCACAGCGTTCCTTTAAAATATTTACATAATATAGGTTCCTAAAAAAAAAAAACCCTAAAAATTCTTTCCGCCTTAAATTCGCACCTTAAATCCTAAATCTAAAAAAAAATTCCAAAAAATTGCCACTTTCAAATATAAATCCAGACTTTTAGCAAGCCATATGGCAAATTTGATAACTCTAACAGAGATTTTCAACGGTAACCAATTTAAGCATCCTTACATTCCTTTTTTCTTTTTTTTTTTTGCAGTGTATGATTAATATTAATGCAATTGCTGCCAAATTGTGTACACCACTCACACACACAGAGAGAGAGAGAGAGAGAGAGACATACACACATAGATAGTCGCACATTGAGTGGTGCACTCAGCATTCTGTTTGCCAGGCTCAAGGATGCCATCGCAAGGACACTTCAAGCAGCAATAATGACATTGCTGCCGTCGCACTTCTCGTCACACTTCACAAACGCTGCTGCTGCTGCTGCTGCTGCTACTGCTGCTGCTACTGCTGTCAACCGTCGCCTGACGTTCAACTCTTGTTGTTATTTATACAAAAGTTTTAATGAAATCTCCCTTATGCAACAATTTACCTCTCACTCTCTCTCTCTCTCTCTCTCTCTCTGTGTGCGCCTTCATTCCTGGAATTCAGATTCTCCTACTGACACTTGAAACTCACACAATTTTCAAGTGTGGGAGCAAAAAAAAAAGGATGCGCAAACGAGCTTCAACAATCAACAAAATCGAATTACAACATTGCCATTGTCAGTGTTAGGCAACGTCAACGTGCTTCAGCTCAAACAGTGTTGGTAAAATTAACAACAAATTATGCGGGCAAAGAAAAAAAAAATAAAGCAAAGTAAAAGTTGAAAACTTTTTTAAGTAATTCAACAGCTTTCAAAAAAAAAGTAAACAGCATAATTTTCTATACGACTAAGAGCTACCCTGTAAAAGTGATTATTACTAAGATTAACAACAAATTATGCGTACAACGTAGAAAAAAAAAACATATAAAAATTACAAGCAATGTAAAAGTTTTAAATGCTTTTTGTATACGACTATAAGATATCCTGTAAAATAAGAAATTTTATAACATTAACAAAATTGTGAGAATTACTAACCTGCCTGCAATTCTGGATTATTAAAATGCACCTCAAGTCGCACATAGGGATTAAAACCAGGTCCACCAACTGGTAAACCAGCTTCCGGTGGATAAGTAAATGTGCTAGCACCCATTGCCCAAAGTGCCATAACCTTGGAGCAAACTTTGGCAGCCGCTGGCAATTGTTCACAATCACCATTATACAATGGTATCTCAACATTAGCATCTGTCTCACAGTGAAATACTTCCATGTGATGTACGATGCCGGGTGTCTTAATTAACGGTTCAAATTGTACAATATGTGAACGTTGCTTGACAAATTCTTCCAAACGTTGTACATGACACCAATAGGTTGTCTCACGATTTGGTACCGCTGCCTTTTCTAATTTTATTTCAATTTGATTTAAATTGCTATAAAGAAAAAGCATATGAAAAAATTATTAAGCTCTTGGAATATTTTTACTTACGTTTCAGGTATAAGTATTTTATCAGCACGCAATAATTGCAACATTTTAATGCCAGCTTCATGTGGTGCTGTTACATTGGGCAATGCAAATTGATGATCCTCCAATGATAATTCAGATTCACCACGCGCCCAGGCAATATACATGGTACCCTCCTATCAAATTAATGAAGTTATACTACACATGCAAACATTAGGTTTTACGTTTTTTTTTTTTTACTCACATGTAGACGCAAATCGAGCGGATCACATGTATCAAATTTACGTTTAAATGCCAATGTAAATTCATCCATTTTGAAGACTTCACAATCCTGTTGATAATCCTTGCGTACCCAATGGCCATCTGGTGATGTATACGTATCGGTGACAACATTAAAGAAACCATTTTGATTCTCAAAGAAACAAATATCGGCATCAGCTAAACTGCCACGTTTTGAGAAACCCAAATAGAACCAACGATGTTGCTCATTGAATGCATTCTGCAAATGGAAAAGTACTTCCTGTTTATACCAATCGACCATCCAGCTAAGCTTGATCTCCTTATCATCCAAATAGATCTCATGCAACTTTGTATCCGATAAACCTAAGTAATACGTAAATGAAATAATGAAAAAGTTTAGTTAATATTATCAGTGGAGAGAACATGAGAAACGGCAGGTATAAGAATGTGGAAATACATATACTAAAGTACCATGATCCAAGAATTATTTGGCATTATCTTTGGACTTTAGGTTTTTTTTTTAGCAAAATCGAAGCATTTAAAAGAAATTTAACACTAAAGTTCTCAGTATAAAGATCAGCAACATGGAATAACCTTGGAACTTTAGAATTTTTAGCAAAATCGGAGAACTTCAAAGAAATTTAACACTAAAGTTTTCAGGATGAAGATCAGCAACCTGGAATAACCTTGGAACTTTAAGATTTTTTAGCAAAATCGAAGCATTTAAATGAAATTTAACACTAAAGTTCTCAGGATGAAGATCAGCAACCTGGAATAACCTTGAAACTTTAGGATTTTTTAGCAAAATCGAAGCATTTAAATGAAATTTAACACTAAAGTTCTCAGGATGAAGATCAGCAACATGGAATAACCTTGGAACTTTAGGATTTTTAGCAAAATCGGAGAACTTCAAAGAAATTTAACACTAAAATTCTCAGGATGAAGATCAGCAACCTGGAATATCCTTGAAACTTTAGGATTTTTTAGCAAAATCGAAGCATTTAAATGAAATTTAACACTAAAGTTCTCAGGATAAAGATCAGCAACATGGAATAACCTTGGAACTTTAGGATTTTTTAGCAAAATCGAAGCATTTAAAAGAAATTTAACACTAAAATTTCCAACAAAATTACAAAGTTTCAATTTTCAAAAAATTTGCCCACAGTTTTTCAGAAATAATACCAAAGATTTTGGAAATTAATAATTTTTTATAAAAGCACAAGAAATTGGAATTGAAATTTGAAAGAATTCTAGAAAATTTCCAAGTATTCAACGGGTAGTGTAGGAGGCATAAGACTAGATTGAGGTGCAAACAAATTTCAAATATATAAATATGCAACTAAGAATACTTTATAAAATTTGGATGCTTAGTAAGCAGGGAACATTATGAGAAAGTAAGAAAACATAAAAATTAGAACTGTAAAAAAAAAAATTCCAAATATTTATATGCTAAATATTTATAGCAAATGCATCCTGAAATTTGGTTTCATACAATTTATAGTTTCATAGCAAAATTAAAGAAATTCCGCATAGCACTAAGCACTCTAAATTTGTATACCTCATTTTAGACAGGAAGTAAAACTTAAACTTTCTACAAAAAAAAAAAAAAAAAACTTATAATTCTATTTTTACAGTCCTGTATTTTTTTTTTTCTATATATTATGTGTCGCTAGATGCTGCAAGGTAAAATATATGCTATGTGCTGGCCAACAAGTAATTTTTTTTATGACATGCTGAAAATTAATGATTGCAATTAGAGCACGTTTCATGTACAACGTTTACTAAATTACGAGTTCACCGACGGTTACGTATAACAGCGCATAACGTATAACAAGTTACGAGTTGCCAGAGTTGCAAGTTACGACGAGTTACAACTACTTTGACTTGAGTCGAGTACATGACACGATAATCAAGTTTTGCCTTGCCGCACTAATTACCCCAAAAAAAAAAAAAAAAACAACAAAAAAAATGGAAAAGTAAAAGTAGATGAAGATGTAGATGTAAAAGTAGAAGTATTCGAAGAAATGAGAAGATGAAAGTAAAGAAATTCAATGTTTTTCATGTTTTCATATTATCTTACACTCGCGACACTCTCTTGACTCTCGACTTTTGTCCAGTTATTTGTCCAGTTTTTGTGACTGTGACTGAGACTGTGGTATAACAACTGAGCAGGTTCATTAGATTTATGTTACCAAAAGGCTTTTGGCCCAGGCAGCACAACATCAATTACAACTACAACGAGCCAGGACACGCTTGATGGCAGACACAAGACAGGGAAACAAGAAGACAGTTTGATGGTTGATGTAGAAAACGCAGCATGCCACAGCAGAAGCAGAAGCAGAAGCAAAAGGAGAAAGAGAGCGCAAAAGTTGACTGTAACAGCGACTGCGAGGACGATGGCTGAGACCAGAAGGCAGACAGACAGTCAGTGGAGCGGCAGTAACGAGAAAAGAAACCCAATAAAATGTCAAATCCAATTGGCAAACATACACAACGAGACACAAACACACACAGGCACACACACACATACAGGCACACACTCATACGTACACACACATGCTCACATGCTCAATAGCAAAACTCGCACTGGGATATCGTGTGAACGTTACAGAGTTTGGAAAAAGTATATCAAACTGTTTGACAGAGTTGTATGTTGTTCATACACTTAGCGAAAAAGTCACATTAACAATAAAAAATTATGAAATAATTTTCAAAATTTACAACAATGAAACAATAAAAAAAAAATAATTACAAAAAAATAAAACAAAAGCAAAAAATTAACAATAAAAATTATTAAATAATTTTTAAATTTACAAAAAATAAAATAAAATATAGTCGAGTCTCGATAATTCGAAATGGCATGGGGATCATATTGTTTTACGAATTATGGAGTATTTCGAATTATTTTCAAATTATTTATTGAATTTCTTTTTAAAGGGAACAGAAATGTATATGAATTATTGAGAATTTCGAATTAACGGGATACGAATTATCACGACTTCGACTGTATTATAAAAATGGAATTTATTAAAAATTTGCATTAAAAAAAAATGTTAAATTTCTCGTGTTGAATCATAAAAAAAAAATAATAATAATAATTTTTCAAAGTTACTTAAACATTTTTTTCTTCTAATTTGAATTTTTTTTATTTTTCTTAAAAAATTTTCCTTAAAAAAAAAATATAAAAATCATTGGAAAATTACAAATTTTTTTTAAAATTTTCTTTAAAATTTTATAAAATAATAAAAATTAAAAAAAAAAAAAATTTGTAAATTTTTATTTTTCTTAAAAAATTTTCCTCAAACAAAAATGATAAAAATCATTGGAAAATTACAAATTTTTTTAATTAAAATTATGTGATTATTGAAAATTTTCTTTAAATATTAAAAAAAAATAAATAAAACTTGTTCAATTTTTACTTATTTCTCTTACAAATTTAGTTAAAATTTAAAATCCTTTCCAAATAATTTTCTAAAATATTTTTATATATTTCTTTTTTGTAAAATATTTTTTTTTTACATTTTCGATATTTTTTTTGTATAAATTTTTTTATATTTATAAATAAATTATAAAAATAAATAAAAGTATATAAATTGGAAAATAAAAAATTTTTTTCAATGAAAATTATGTGATTAATAAAATTTTTCTTTAAATATTACAAAAAAATTAAAATCTACAAATAAAATTTTTCAATTTCTACTTATTTCTCTTACAAATTTAGTTAAAATTCAAAATCCTTTGCAAATAATTTTCTAAAATATTTTTATATATAAAAAAGAATTCGATATTTTTTTTGTATACATTTTTTTATATTAATAAATAAATTATAAAAATAAATGTAAGTATATAAATTGGAAAATTAAAAATTTTTTCCCTTAAAAAATTTGTGATTATTGAAAATTTTCATTAAATACTAAAAAAAAAAAAATAAAAATTAAAAATAAAATTTTTCAATTTCTACTTATTTCTCATACAAATTTAGTTAAAATTCAAAATCCTTTGCAAATAATTTTCTAAAATATTTTTATATATTTCTTTTTTATAAAATATTTTTTTTTACATTTTCTATATTTTTTTTTTTATATTTTTTTTATATTAATAAATAAATTATAAAAATAAATATAAATATATAGATTTTGTATAGCAAAAAATAAATAAAATATTTGCTGTACTACTAATTCTATCAGTGTATGTTGCGCTATGGGTAAAAAGGGAATTTCATGCTGAGCAAAAAGCGAAGCTTGAAACACTCGATTACAATCAAAAGTGACAGCGATTCGTGGTTTTTCTTCTTTCAATTTTTTTTTTTTCAGTTGCTAGAGAAAACGCGACGCGCGATGCGCACTAGCTTGGAATTTATTGAGATGTCGAGTGAGTGACTGACTGATAGAGAGAGAGAGAGAGAGGGAGAAACATGTAATAAAGCGAAGATGAGAGATTGTAGATTTTACAGATTGAAGAAGAGAACGAAAGACTGAGTTGATTGTGAGAAGATTGTAAAAAGCTTTCGCTTGTCCATTTGCTTTTTTTTTTCAGTTTTGGCGTCTTTCTTTTCTTTCGGATTTTTGCCTTTTGCGTTACGCGTTTTGATGAATTCTCGTGTCGAGTTTGAGGTTTCGCACAGCGGAAGTAATTTGCCCCAAAGAGTTGTAACAGCTAAAGGCAAGGTATATAGAGGTATACTAGTATGTGTGCGTGTGTCTGTGTGTTTGCCTGTTAGACATATGTAGACTAACAAATCAATTTTAGTGCTAAACACACAACTCACACAGCTCGCACAACATTGTTTGTTCTGCTGTTTGCAGCAGCAACAACAGCGAACATAGAAAACTCTGGGCAAACATTTTTTTTCTCTACTTCTCCGCCGCTTTTGGCATTTTCATGTCGTTCTCTCAAGTGGAAATAGCCAAAACGACAGCGGTAATAAACAACAAATTGCACTCATTGTTCAGTTTCGCCTGCCACATGAATAAATGAATAATATTCAACGTTAGCGGCGTTCAGCGCTACTATACTCGAAATGAATGAAAACTGAAACATTATCCGACGCTTCATTCAAGCTGTCAATCTTTTGCATGCTTTTCTCTCTCTCTTTTCGCTTCCACTCTATGCTAGCATAATCAACTGTCAAAGCATCCAAATTATAATCATATCAAATAGATATCAATGCCAGCATAAATTGTGTTTTTATACACTTTTCAGCTCTTTACAATTTCAATTTGTTCAATGCCCAAAAATAATATTTTGCTTGTTGCGAAAATATGTAAAATATTTCTACACATTTATTTTTATTTATTTTTTTTTTTTCTGGTTTTTGTTGTATAATTAATTTTCATGCCATTGTTTCTATGTTTATTACATATAATAATAGTATTTGGATTTCAATTAAAACTTGACCAAAAATAGTATAAAACTGTAAATTAAATTTATATCTAATATAAATCACAATATATATGCTTTTGTTTTTGTAGTTCCTATATGCTAATAGTATTAGACGCAAATTAAAAGACTTTCAGCTTAATAGTTTGAAGTATACATACATTTTCCAAGAAAAATCCTATATTTGCAGCATTTGTTTCTATAATTCCAATATGATATATTACTCTGATTAACATGAAACTTGACTAATTTATAACTATTGGCATTAGAAGTAAATTGAAACAGTTTCAGCTTAATTGCTTACAGTATAAACATATTTTTCAAGCAAAAACCAAATTTCGGAACATTTGTTTCTATAATTGCAACATGAAATATTACTGTGAATCATATGAAACTTGACCAATTTATAACTATTGGCATTAAAAGTGAATTGAAGGACTTTTAACTTAATAGTTTGAAGAATAAATACATTTTCCAAGAAAAAACCTATATTTAAAGCATTTGTTTCTATAATTCCAGTATGATATATTGCTCTGATTAACATGAAACTTGACTAATTTATAACTATTGGCATTAGAAGTAAATTGAAACAGTTTCAGCTTGATCGCTTACAGTATAAACATATTTTTCAAGCAAAAACCAAATTTCGGAACATTTGTTTCTATAATTGCAACATGAAATATTACTGTGAATCATATGAAACTTGACCAATTTATAACTATTGGCATTAAAAGTGAATTGAAGGACTTTTAACTTAATAGTTTGAAGAATAAATACATTTTCCAAGAAAAATCCTATATTAGCAGCGTTTTTTTTCTATAATTCCAATATGATATATTACTCTGATTAACATGAAACTTGACTAATTTATAACTATTGGCATTAGAAGTGAATTGAAAGAGTTTCAGCTTGATCGCTTACAGTATAAACATATTTTTCAAGCAAAAACCAAATTTAGGAACATTTGTTTCTATGATTCTAATATGATATATATACAATAATTCACAGGAAACTTGGCTAGCATGTATTTATGAGTGTAAAACGTAAATTAAAATACTTTCTGCATGATAAATTGAAGGAAAATATATTCTCCAAAAAAAAAAAAAAAACCCCCCCGAATTTTCCAAAGTTTATTTTTAAGTTATCAATAACATTAAAAGCTGCAATCTAACTGCAAACTGGCTCAAGCATATAAATAAATTTTTTTTTTATTAAACATTACAAAATGTTTAACATAGTTAATATACTCTTACAGAAGAGTGTATATGCAACATATAATAATAGTAATAAATATTATAATATTTATACGTATAAGCTATAGATTAAAAGCAGCTCAACGTAAAACACAAAACAATTTATATACAAAATTTAACTAATTCCATTATAATTCTTCTTCTTCTACAGTTCAAAAAATAAAATTCACACATACACATAGAGATACACACACACACATATATATATATATATAGACAATTTGTATCATTTGTCATGCGTTTCCGTTTATGCATTCATTATTCAAAGTTGAAAGCAAGCTTGTGTCAGTTTTCAGTTTCTTTTTTGCACAATCAGTTTCTCAGTTTCTCAATTTATGTTGCCTAATTTTCAGCTGACAGCAATTTCAACTGACTTTGAACTATCTTTTAAATTAAATCTAAACATTTTCTCTGCATAGATGTTTAATCTTGCAGCTTGACATCGACTCCAAGGCTACACACACATACATACACATTCAGTGAGTATTCAATCCTCACACACACACAGACAATGCCAGACAAAAGTTTTAATTTTTGTTAAAATTCGATTTTGTGTCTTTGTTTCTTCACCGCCCTAAAACCATCTCGTTCTCATGTCATCAGAATGTTTAAAACTATGCCTAGATTCTACTACTACTCCTACAACAACTGGTTCATGTTCTCCAAAAAAAAAAAAAAAAACCCTCCGTCCCATTTGCTTCTGCTACTGCTTTCAGTTTGCTGTTATTCGATTGTTTCATTGCTGCTCGATTGCTTTGTCTCAACTTTTCAATTGCATTTTCATTCACACTTTTCAAAGCTTTTAAACCCGCTGGCAATTTAAACAGCGCCAACAACAACAACAACAACAAGGAGCAACAACATGAAGACATTGCACACATAACTGTAAATTTAATAAACTTGTCCGAAGTTTATTGCATTTGCTTCAATGCGCCTCAGTTTTGTTCAGTTCGACACTCGTTCGTTTTGCCTCTGTTTTTCATCCAAAAAAAAAAAAAAAATAATGCTCCTTTTTTTCCTGCAATATCAAGTACTGCATACTCTTACTTATGCAACACTGAGACAGCTTAAACTTAAGACTTAACATTCATAATTTGCAATTTTATAGAGAAGCTTGAATTTCTAAATTTCGATAAAGAAACTCGGAATCTCAAAAGGGAAACCCCGCAAAAGTTATCCAATTTTATCATGTAAAACTTAGCCCTAAAATTTTGTATTTCCATGTTTTCGTTCCGTACTTTTGTCACACTGAGACAGCTTAAACTTAAGACTTAACATTCATAATTTGCAATTTTATAGAGAAACCCGAATTTCTAAATTTCGATAAAGAAACTCGGAATCTCAAAAGGAAAATCCGCAAAAAAATATCCAAAAGCGTTTTCTAATTTTATCATGTAAAACTTAGAGCTAAAATTTTGTATTTCCATGTTTCCGTTCCTCAATCGTTTTCCAATGCCAAATTTTCCAAAAAGTTCCGATCACATTTATTGCTAAAAAAAAAATACAACTCTAAAGTTTTGACTTTCGAAGTTCGGCTGCCCAAAACTAGAAGCTGACGCGTCGTACTACAACAGTTTAAGAATTCGTAAAGATTTCCAAAATATTTCTAATATTTCCATTCAAACTTTAATTGCAATATCTTAGTGCTTCGGGGCGCTAACATATTCAACAGTTTAATTATATTACCCCTTAAAAAAAAAAAACAGTAGTGTATAAAAATTCCAAAACCAAAATAAAAAAAAAAAAGTTTTCTCTTTTTTTTTGTGCAAGTTTTGCCTCTGAACTTGAAATGCCATTTTGACGGCTCAGCTTTTGTAGTGTGTAGTGTAGGGCAGCAGAGCATTGAAGGCGTGGCAGTTATAGAGAGGGGATGGGGGAGGTAGGGAAGTACGTATAGGAGCAAACGGCGCCCTTTGATACGTGCAAGGCCTCAGCGCATAGTTTAACGTATTTTTTTTTTTTTTGTTCCCTTTTTTTCTGTACAGCGAACAAGTTGGAAAAGAAGCAGAAACTGGCAAAGAACAAGCTGGTGAAGTAGAAACAGCAGCAGCAGCAGCAGTGGCAGTGGCAGTGGCTGAAGAGTTCATTCGTTCGACTAGATGATGAGCACTTTTCGCATACCAAAAGGAATCGCACAGGAATTTTTCTTATTATTCACTGCATGTGAAAACCACTTGAATTGAAGATAGGATAACCGAATCCTAAACCCAAACCCAAACCAATCTAACCGCATAGCATAGCATAGCATAGCGTTGAGTTGTGCTAAAAATATTTGCAGTATTTTATTTACTTGCTGATTCTTTGGCATTTCTAGGTCTACAACTGAACTGAAGCTGATGATGTCATTATCCAAACGCGTTTCATGCATCAAACATCTTCAATTGCTCTAAAGTTTAGGTGCGCTTTTTTTTTTTTACAAAGTCTTGAGTCTTGAAGGTTGAAAAACAGCTCCCTCTAAATCTCCTCCAAAAAAAAAAAAAAAAATCAAATAAAATGAAAAGTTTTTTTTTTCTTTTTCTCCAAAAGTAATTGTTATGTATTCGAAAGTTTTGGTTTTATTTTATTATTTTATTTTTTTTTTTTAGGGGTTTTGTGAGGTTCCGTTGCCTTTTGTTTGTGCAACATTTTTAACAAGTTTTTACTTTGAAGCTTTACTGATTCTTCTGTTAGATTTGAAGTTTTCTTACCCCATATTGAAATACAATTTAGTGTTAGCTGATGTCCCTCTCCCTGTCTCTGTACCTGTTCCTGTTCCTGTTCTGGATCCCTTTAACCTTGTTCTCACATTTTAACCTTGATATGAAATTTGTGTTGAATATGACCTGAAAATGCAGTTGATTTTTTTTGGGGAATGGAAATTTATTTTTTTTTTTTTTTAGCTAGTTTTCTATTATACGCTGACTATCACTAGACTTTGTATCTCCCCAGTTTTCCCGCTACTGCTACGTTTTCATTTCGTTTTATTTTTTGCTCAATTTTCTTTGGCAAATAAAGAAAAAATTGACTGACAAATTTGTCGCTGTTTGTCACAAAGTTTTTTTTTTTTGTTTTTTTTGAGTTATGCAGTGTGGGCGTGGTCGAACATTACAACTGCCGCTTAAGCCCTTTGCATACCCCTTGCCGATACCCCCCTTTCTTTACTATTGTCCGCAATGAACTTGATTGCGACAAATATTTGTATAAATTTTGCTGTCGTGCGGTTTTGCTGCCCCCAAAAAAAACTCCATAAATTATTGTAGATTTATTATTGTGCATGACAAGCGCAATATATACTATATATATATATATATATATATATAACTTTATCTGTATATAACTGTACACACACTAGCATATACATATATATAATATATAGTCTGATGTATATCGAGTATATATATAGTTTTTTTTTTTTTTTTATTGGCAACTGTTTGACGAGCTCACGTCTCTGCATTCTAATGGTCAGGTTAATGTGTTCGCCTCGACAAGTGCCTCGACAAGTTGCTTTCCCTTTTTTGTACTCCCCCTCCCCCCCTCTTTATCATGCTCTTTCTCTCTCGTCCACTTCACGCTGACAGTTGTGACTAATGGCGCTTTCAAGTCGATAAATTATTAGAAAATAAAAATTCAAGAGAAAAAAAAAAAAAATAAACGTGCAAAATGTCAGTCAAATGCATTTTGAATGCCTAACGTTAAGGCAATAGCTCGTGCCACAGCAAAAGAGTGAAATAGAGTGAAAGAAGAGAGAGAGAGAGAGAGAGAGAGAGGGGGAGAGAGAGAAAGCATTTTATGAGTATTAAAGATGAGTAGTGTGATAAGACGACAGTGAGACAGTGAGACAGAGAGAGAGAGAGAGAGAGAGGGAGAGAGAGAGAGTCCCAGCAGTATGCGAGGTAGAAAGTCAATTTAAAAAATGCAATGAAATTCCACAATGAGAAAATGTCAAATGGAACGAGAAATGAAACATTAAAAAATAAAAAACGAAAAAGTGCAGCGACAAAATAAATAAGCATCAAAAGTGAGAAATGAAACGAAATGAGAAATTAAACATGAAACGGAATGGGAAATGAAACATGAAACGAAGTGAGAAATTAAACAAAGAACGAAATGAAAAATGAAACAAGGAACGAAATGAGAAATGAAACAAGAAACGAAATGAGCAATGAAACAAGGAACGAAGTGAGAAATGAAGCGAAGTGAGCAATGAAACATGAAACGAAGTGAGAAGTGAAACATGAAACGAAGTGAGAAATGGAATGAGAAATCGAATGAGAAATGAAACAAGACACGAAATGAGAAATGAAACAAGAAACGAAGTGAGAAGTAAAACATAAAACAAAATAAGAAATGGAACCACAAACGAAATGGAAAATGGGAACAGAAAGAAAAAAATAGGAAATGGAACAAGGAACGATGTGGGAAATGGAATAAAAAAAAAACTATGTGCGAAATAAAACAAGAAATGAAATGGGAATTGAAACAAAATTCGTCATGACAAATTGTATAAAAAACGAAGTGAACAGTGAAACATGAAACGAAGTGAGAAATGAAACAAGAAACGAAGTGAGCAGTGAAATATGAAACGAAGTGAGAAGTGAAATAAAAAACGAAGTGAGAAATGAAACAAAAACGAAGTGAGAAGTGAAACAAGAAACGAAATGAGAAGTGAAACAAGAAACGAAATGAGAAATGAAACAAGGAACGAAGTGAGCAGTGAAACATGAAACGAACTGAAATATGAAACGAAGTGAGCAATGAAACATAAAACAAAGTGAGAAGTGAAAGAAGAAACGAAATGAGAAATGTAACATGAAACGAAATGAGAAATGGAACCACAAACGAAATGGAAAATGGGAACAGAAAGAAAATGAGAAATGGAACAAGGAACGATTTGGGAATAGGAATAAAAAAACAATGTGGGAAATAGAACAAGAAACGAAATGGGAATTGAAACAAAATTCGTCATGACAAATTGTATAAAAAACGAAGTGAACAGTGAAACATGAAACGAAGTGAAATATGAAACAAGAAACGAAGTTAGAAGTGAAACAAGAAACGAAGTGAGCATGGAACGAAGTGATAAATGAAACAAGGAACGAAATGAGAAATGAAACATGAAACGAAGCGAGAAATGAAACAAAAAACGAAGTTAGAAGTGAAACATGAAACGAAATGAGAAATGAAACAAGGAACGAAGTGAGAAATGAAACGAAATGAGAAATGGAACCACAAACGAAATGGAAAATGGGAACAGAAAGAAAAAAATGAGAAATGGAACAAGGAACGATTTGGGAAATGGAATAAAAAAACAATGTGGGAAATAGAACAAGAAACGAAATGAGAATTGAAACAAAATTCGTCATGACAAATTGTATAAGAAACGAAGTGAGAAGTGTAACAAGAAACGAAGCGAGAAATGAAACATGAAACGAAGTGAAACATGAAACGAAATGAGAAATACACCGAAAAAAACGAAACATCAAATGCGTAAAGGAAGCGTAAAGAAGTTAATAAATAGAAATATTAAGGAACGATATGATAAGTGTGGAACAACAAGTGAAAATGATAAAAAAGCAATGTGAATAAAAAGGCAATGAAAAAAAAAAACATTTTAGCCGAAAAGTGAATAAATAAATTGATCGATTAATCGATGAACTGTTGCAACGTTACTGAGTCCCTAAGGCACAACTAATCAAGTGTTTTAAGCCTCTGCACTTTATGGCCACCAATTTGTACCACGAGTTTTGCTCTCATGCTGCCTTAAATCCAGGAAGTTGGCATGAAATTCCCCAATCGATTTCTAAGCTAGATTTACGCGTCAGTTTGGCATTTTGCACGAATTGCAGCTAAACAGAAAAAAGAGTAAGGGAGAGGAAGACAGCCAGACAGACAGAGAGAGAGAGAGAGAGAGAGAGAGAGAGAGAGAGAGGGAGAAGGGTAATGAAGTAAAGTTACGGTAGGGTGGGAAATAAAACATGTGCGTAAAGGCATAAAAGTGAACATTTTGCATCCTATCGGCTCCGTCCTGGCTGTAACGTGACTCCTGCTGGCGCAGTGTGCTGCATAAACAAGAGAAAAACCAAATTGCCAGAATGAAACAAGTAGAGACAAATGGCCAAAAGTGCGAGAGAGAGAGAGAGAGATAGAGAGAGAGGAGTAGATAGAGCAAGTACTGGAGTATGAAGCTTTGTGGCTGCGGCTGAATACTGGTTCTGGTTCTGGTTCCAGTGATAAATAAATTAAAAGGCGCACGCGAAACGGCAGGAAGCACCGCAAAAAAAAAAAAAAAAACAACTGCCCCAAGAGCTGAATCCAAAACCTAATAAAGCTGACCACGCAGCAGGACCTAGGCGTCAGAGATGTACTGCAAGCGGGGCGTGGTCGAACACATGTGTATGTGTGGCAAACATATAGCGAGCAATGGAGAGAGAGAGAGAGAGAGAGAGAGAGAGAGAGTGTGTTGGAGAAAGAAATAACCAGCGGCTTGTGGCCACGTTTGCTGGCCCCAAAATTGTGGACACAAGGCGCAACGCGTGTTGTAGGCTCTGCAAAAAAAGAAAAAAAAAAAAACCGCAGCCCGAAACCAAATTGATAAAAAAAAAAAAAAAAAAAACCCTGAAAAATCCAAACGCTGGCTGTGTGGGTTCAGTGGGAAGCGTGGCTATGTGCCAAGGACTCGGACACGGACTCCAACTCGTACTGCTACTCGACACGTGAGGCGTTAGGCATCAGGCATCATCAGGCGTGTGGCATGTGGCATGTGGCATGTGGCGTGGCTTTATTTTGAAATTTGATGTCGCTGCTAACAAGCATTAAAATTAAAATCGAACATAAAAAAAAAAAACCGAAATTACGAAATATAAGAAAATGCTTTAAGCTTCAGCGATGTGTAAATTTACAAAATATATCGATAAATATAACAAGAAACGCTATCGAATTTACAACTAATTGCCAATTAAAAAGAAAAATAAGAAAAATAATATATATATTAGACTATGACATGCAATTCAATAAACAAGAGAAAATCAGAAAGATATCAGCTGAAATCTATGTAAGATTTATATTGGAACGTAGCACAATGTTGAACTAGTTCAAAATTGGTTCAGCGAAAAATAAGGGTGAATATTGCATATATTGATATATTGATATATTGATATATTGATATATTGATATATTGATATATTGATATATTGATATATTGATATATTGATATATTGATATATTGATATATTGATATATTGATATATTGATATATTGATATATTGATATATTGATATATTGATATATTGATATATTGATATATTGATATATTGATATATTGATATATTGATATATTGATATATTGATATATTGATATATTGATATATTGATATATTGATATATTGATATATTGATATATTGATATATTGATATATTGATATATTGATATATTGATATATTGATATATTGATATATTGATATATTGATATATTGATATATTGATATATTGATATATTGATATATTGATATATTGATATATTGATATATTGATATATTGATATATTGATATATTGATATATTGATATATTGATATATTGATATATTGATATATTGATATATTGATATATTGATATATTGATATATTGATATATTGATATATTGATATATTGATATATTGATATATTGATATATTGATATATTCATATATTCATATATTCATATATTGATATATTGATATATTGATATATTGATATATTGATATATTGATATATTGATATATTGATATATTGATATATTGATATATTGATATATTGATATATTGATATATTGATATATTGATATATTGATATATTGATATATTGATATATTGATATATCAATATATCGATATATTGATATATCAATATATCAATATATTGATATATTGATATATTGATATATTGATATATTGATATATTGATATATTGATATATTGATATATTGATATATTGATATATTGATATATTGATATATTGATATATTGATATATTGATATATTAATATATTGATATATTGATATATTGATATATTGATATATTGATATATTGATATATTGATATATTGATATATTGATATATTGATATATTGATATATTGATATATTGATATATTGATATATTGATATATTGATATATTGATATATTGATATATTGATATATTGATATATTGATATATTGATATATTGATATATTGATATATTGATATATTGATATATTGATATATTGATATATTGATATATTGATATATTGATATATTGATATATTGATATATTGATATATTGATATATTGATATATTGATATATTGATATATTCATATATTGATATATTGATATATTGATATATTGATATATTGATATATTGATATATTGATATATTGATATATTGATAATTTTAAAGGTGCCTGGAGCATTCAAAGTCAATTCAAAATTTCAGAGTAGAATAAAATGTTGAACCGGTTCAAAAGTGATACATTGAGCAATTAAACATATTTTTTTTTAAATTTTAATTGATAAATTTTTGAAAAAAATTTTTTTGAATTGTAAAGCGTAAAGCTGAGTAAAGAAAATCTATGCAAAAATGTATGTTGAAGATTCCAATGAACACAATGTTGAACCGGTTCAAAAGTTATAAAGCTATGAATTATCGCTATGAAATTTAAAACTTTTCAAAGTGCTTGAAGCATTGAAAGTCAATTCAAAATTTTATTTCAGAGTAGAATAAAATGTTGAACCGGTTCAAATTTGGTTCAGCGAAAAATAAGAAAGCATAAGTCGAATATCTGAAATTGAAAATTTTTAAAAATGCTTTGACCATAAGTTGAATTCAAAATTTTATTTCAGAGTAGAATAAAATAATGAACCGGTTCAAAATTAGTTCATTGGGCAATACAAAAATTCGTTCGCTTTAAAATTTAAAAAAAAAAAATCAAATCAAATTTTATAAAATTTGAAAGCTCTAAAAAAATAAGAAGCAAAATCTATGAAAAATTTATGTTGAAGTATCGCAATGAAAAAAACGTTGAACGGGTTCAAAATTTAGTACAACAATTGAAAGTGCAGTATTTTGCACATAAATCTAAAACTTTTCAAATGATAACAAAATATTTATTTCCAATTTCAAAATTAAATTCAGAATAAAACACAATGTTGAACCGGTTCAACAATTTGGTCCATTGGGCAATACAAAAAATTCGTTCACTTTAAAATTAAAAAAAAAATAAAAAATCAAATTTTACAAAATTGTAAAGCTCTAAGAAGAAGCAAAATCTATGAAAAATTTTTGTTGAACCGGTTCAACAATTTGCTTCAACAATTAATTCATGAATATTTTACACTTAAATTTAGAATCTTTCGAAGCACTGTGAGTGCAAAATATAATTCAAAATTTCAGTAAAATGCTATAAAATGCTGAACCGGTTCAAATAGTGTTTCGGCAATGTTTTTTTACAAAAATTATTTTTAGCAATTCTAGCTCAAAAATTCTATGTTAGCCGCAGCATAATAAAGAAAATTGTAAATTAAATTAAATAAATAATTTGACAACTTGCATTTACAGCATTTAATTTTGAACTGTGAACCGGTTCAGTAATCATTTTCAAATTTTCTAATTAAGTCAAAATATATATATGTACATACGCATTAAATTCAACATGTACAAAGTTCAAAATCTGCATAACTTTTGCTTTTGTCTTTTACACTCTTACTTGACATGCCGACAAAATTGTCATATTATATAACTATGAACCGGTTCAGTAGCATTGCAAAAGCTAAATCATAGACATTTTCGTTTATAAAAATTGACATGTCAAAAAAAAAAAAAAGTTCAACAATATCTAAATATTGACAAAACTTGCTGTGACACTTTTGTCGCCTGTACCAAAAAAAAAAAATTTTTAATTTTTTTTTTTTTTTGTTGTTGGTAAACTTAAATTGTTTGCTGATGCGGTTCGTTTGTTAAGATCGTCGCTTTGCTTTTCTGTTTTTTTCTGCTAGCCTAGAGGCATAAGGAGTGAGGGGGAGAGGGGGGTTAAGAGAGAGAGAGAGCGAGAGCGACTGTGGTGTGATGTGGTTTCTGCGTTTTGCGGTACGTTACGGTTACGGTTTACAGAACTGTTTTTGCCAGTGTGCCAGTGTGTGTGTTAAGCTTTTCATGTGTATTTTAGCCTGTGCGTGCGTGTGTTTTTTTTTTGCATGTATATGCATGTCTGTGCATGTTTATGCCTGTGTCTGTATGTGTATATATGTTGTGGCTGTGGCCAAATTAGGTTTCATCTGCCAGTTGCCTTTTTCACTCTGTTTGCAAACTAATTTACCGTTAGTTATTGCCAGCGTGTGTCTGTGTGCTTGTGTGTGTGTGTCTTTGTGTGTGTGTGTGTGTGTCTCTGTGTGTGTGTGTATCTTCATTTCTAGCTTACGGATACAAAAGTATCCAGAGCAAACAACATGTGTATCTCACGCGCTGCCCATCTCTGCATATGCCTTGGCCATTTGTCTGCCACGCCTTGCTCATAAATTACACACACACACACACACACAGAGAGAGAGAGAGAGTGAGATAGAGAGAGAGAGAGAGATACAGAAGCAAAGTTGTCACTTATAAATGTGTAGTTATTTCCATTAAGTTGTTGTCATCACTCTGACATTCCTTTGAGTCTCATCTCTCTCTCTCTCACACACACTGCTCTCTCTCTCTCTCTCTCTTTCTCTCTCTTTGCCTCGAGACACTTGTCGAAATTATTTTTTTTTTTTGTGGACCTGAGCTGCTAGGTAATCTATAAGCTCCAAGTGCGAGTAGTAGTAGCTGAGTTTTTCGGGGGGAGGAGCAGGGGCAGCATTTGCGGGCAACCAACTTAATCACAAGTAAACGACGCCTATTCCCCCTTCTATCTCTACTATCTCTCTCTCTCTCTCTCTCTCTCTCTCTTGCACACACTCTGTGTCTTTCTCTTTAAGCCATCAAACGTAACTCACACCAAATCTGCAGTGTCAGCCATTCATTTGGTTAATGACATTGTGTGGTTGGCTGCTGCGGCAAAAGTTATACACAAATACATTTACACACACATACTTGTATACACTCTCTCTCTCTCTCTCTCTCTCTTTCTCTCTCACTCCCTCACTGTCTGCCAGTGTGTGTGTGTGTGTTTGTGTGACTGACAAAAGTAACTCAAAGATACTTTGGTAAACCGGCAAACCGGCCTCCATAAACTTCAGCCACAAGCTCAACACAAGACTGACAAGTGTCTGTGTTACATTTGCCTCTGCACTACACTGCAAGAAAAATCATAAGTAAGAACTAAAACAAATTTTTATTACATCATTTCTAGTTATTTCATTTCCCGGTTTACATTCCCTGGAAAATCGTTTAGCTAATTTTTAGCATGACAAAAGTTAAATTCTCAAAAAAAAAAAAAAAAACGAAAATTATTATAGAAAAAAAAATTTTGGTTTTTTTTCTCTAGACTTTCAATTAGCATCCCAAAAATTTATAAAATAATTTTTGATAAAAATTTTTATTTTCCTCCACATTTTTTTTATGTGTTTCTAAATGTTTTTTTTTATAGATCTTTTCTCTGATTTTCTATATATATATATTTCTAAATGTTTTTATATGTAGATTTTGTAAAAAAAAAATTTTATTTTATAAAAAAAAAATGTTGGTTGTTTTTCTCTAGACTTTCAATTGGCATCCCAAAAATTTATATTCTATAATTCTGCATTGCCTTAAGACAGAATATATAAAATATTTTTGATAAAAATTTGCATGTTTCATTTCATTTCATTCCCTGGAAAATCATTTAGCAAATTTTTAGCATACCAAAAGCTAAATTCTCAAAACAAAAAAATTATTTTATAAAAAAAAAATTTTTTATTTAAAAAAAAAAAAATTTTGGTTGTTTTTTCCTCTAGATTTTCAATGAGCATTCCAAAAATTTATATTCTATAATTCTGCATTGCCTTAAGGCAGAATATATAAAATATTTTTGATAAACATTTGCATGTTTCATTTCATTTCATTCCCTGGAAAATCGTTTAGCATACCAAAAGCTAAATTCTCAAAAAAAAAAAAATAAATATTTTATAAAAAAAATATTTTTATTTTATAAAAAAAAATTTTTTTTTCTCTAGATTTTCAATTAGCATCCCAAAAATTTATATTCTGTAATTCTGCATTGGCTTAAGGCAGAATATATAAAATAATTTTGATACAAATTTCTATTTTCCTCCACATTTTTTTTTATGTGTTTCTAAATTTTTTTATAGATATTTTCTCTAATTTTCTATATATATTTTTCTAAATATTTTTATATGTAGATTTTGTATTCAATAAATCTTCAATTCTGTATTTCTTATAAATAATTCAATTTCCCATAATTTTCTCTATGTTCTCTATATAAATTATATTTTCTCGATCCCCATGTTGACTCGCTCAGCCTTGCATTCATATTTTAGGCAAATTCTAGAAGTTGAAATTTTATATTTTTCTAGATTTTTTTTTTCTCTATGTTTTCTACATGTTATAGCATACAGATTCCTATAATATATAATGTACATATATAAATCCATATATTATATATAGATCCGTAAAATAAACTTGCCGGTCTATGTCTAGTAAAACTTAAATTCTATAAGTTTTTATTATAAATTTAAATAATTTTAAAATTAAATTAAATTTCTAAAATTAATACAAAAAAAAAAAACAAAAAATTCAAAAACATTTTCAGTATTATTTCAATATTTTCTATATCTTCCTTATTTTACATTGAAATTTTCTTAAGTTTTATTTCGAAAAAAAATTACAAAAAAAAAAAAAAAATTATTATTTGGCAATTGTTTTTCCAAGCTTTTTTCCATGTCCGATGCAGCTTATCTTGATTTATGATACAGCATGCATTTAGCACTGAGAATTCATATCAAAAGTCAGTTAATTTTTAGCATTTTTTTCAATGTGAATTTCATAGGCATGCTTTATAACTTGTACATTTCTTACAGTGTATAATTCTTGACTGTTGTAGTTACTGTTACTGTTTATTGTTATTGTTGTTGTTATTGTTTTTGCTGTTGCTGTTGTTGCTGTTGCTGTTACTCTTGTTGCTGTTGTCTCTGCCCGTTTGTTCTCTGTGCATATGAAAGTCAGCGACACTTTGCATTCTCGCTCTGAATTCACAGCAACGTAGCGTCGCCTCGCCTCGCCTCGCGTCGCGTTCGCTTTTGCCTGAATTATTTCACCAGCAGCAACAGCAACAGACAGACAGCAGCAGCTTTTGTGCTAATGCAGCAATTTCATCTCCCCCCCCTCTCCACGCTATGCCTAACACCAACACACGTTAGTCCTGCTAACCACTTGGGATGCTGCACAGCGAAACATGGCAAAAAAAAAAAAAACAGAAAACAAAAATGAAAATGAAAATGGAAAATAAATTTGAAAAATTAAAAAAAAATGCAAAAAAAAAATAAATAAATAAATAAAAAAAAAAAAAAATGTAACTAAATTAAATGAAACGAAATGAAATGTAGCTCTGGCCATATAAGTCTTCCTGTCCCACTCCCACTCCCACACACACTCTCCCTCTCTTTCTCACTGTGTGTCGCTGTCTCTGTCTATTTATGTTTGTTTGTTTATATTGTTTTACATTTTTTGTTGTTTTTTTTTTATATATATTTTATTTTTATTTTTATTTTTTTTTTCCTTTTGCACATTTGCATACAGTGACGGCCATAAAAAGTGTCATACCGCAATTTGCATGACAAATTGCAAACTATATATATATATATATATATTTTTTGTCTATTGCTTTCAATTTGCATAAATATTTCTCTTCTATTTCATCTATTTCTTTTCCTTCGTCATTGTCATTTGTCGTTTTGCTCTTACTGCTGCCACGAGCGCTGCGGCTGCTGCTGCTGCTGCTGCTACTACTACTAGCTACTGGCTACTGTTGCTTCATGTCTTTTTTGCTTTTCAGACTGAAATTCATTTACGCATAATTTAAGTGTCAAATTATTTTACGCTACTAGTCGTTTTAAGTTTTTCTATTAAGCAAATAATAAAAATAATATAAAAAAAGGCTAAAAAAAATGTGAATAAATGAATATTTAAGCTATGTGCATAAAAAAAAATATATATATGAATTATTATATACAATTTTATTTAAGCTTCAATTCAGCTTTTTTTTATGTATTTTATTTTATATATATAAAAAAAAAAAAAAAATTTATATATAAAAATTTTGTTAAAAAAAAATAAATAAAAAAATAAAATAAATAAAATGCTAAAAAATTTAATATGCAAAATTTTATAATAATAAAATTAATATTAATAAAAATTGTAATAATAATAGTTCATAATAATAATAATAATTATATTAATATAATATTATATAAAAAAGGCTAAAAAAAATGTGAATAAATGAATATTTAAGCTATGTGCATAAAAAAAATATATATATGAATTATTATATACAATTTTATTTAAGCTTCAATTCAGCTTTTTTTATGTATTTTATTTTATATATAATTAAAAAAAATAAAAATTTAATAATAAAAATTTTGCTCAAAAAAAATAAAATAAAATAAACAAAATACTAAAAAAATGTAATATGCTAAATTTTATAATAATAAAATTAATAATAATTCATAATAATAATAATAATAATAATAATAATATTTACAATGATAATGAATAATAATCGAAAAATCTAAAAAAAAGATTAATATATATTTTGAAATACCTTTGGGATAAAGATTATATAATACACGATGACACATTGCAAATATGTTGCAAATGCTTACACAAATATTCATATATCGATATTCATATATGCTCTGACAACACTATGATATATATCGATAACAAATCCAATAATGATGACAGAACGATAATAATGCTTATAACTGCGATATATCTGTCATAATATCATATCGTCGACTGTGTTATAGCGTGAAATATGAATATCATATCCATAGCACTGCTAGAAAGAAATAAATATAATTGAAAAAAAAAATTTAAAAAAAATTATAATAATAATAATTAAAAAAAAAAATAATAATAATAATAGTAAAAATAAAATCAACAAATATTTTAATAATCATAATAAAAAACATAAAAAAAAATAATCAATATAATAATAAATAAAATTTTAAATGCTTTAACTATTATGAAATAAAATATTTCAATATTTATTTATGCCAAAAAAATAATGTTTAAAAATTTTGAAGTTTATTTGTATAATTCTTTATCGAGATAAGCCTAATAATGCCTATTGATAATCAGCATAAAAATAATTAATATAATAATAAAAAAATTATTGTAAAATAAAATATTTCAATAATTATGCAATAAAAAAATTTTGAAAAACTTTTTCAATTAATTTGTATAATTCTTTATCGAGCTATGTCTAAAAAAAATGTTCAAAAATTTTGGAGTTAATTTGTATAATTCTAGGCCTAATAATGCCTATTGATAATCAGCATAAAAATATTTAATATAATAATAACAAATTTATTATAAAATAAAATATATCCAATATTTAGGCAAAAAAAAAAAAATGTTCAAAAATTTTTTGAATTAATTTGTATAATTCTTTATCGAGCTATGTCTAAAAAAAATGTTCAAAAATTTTGGAGTTAATTTGTATAATTCTAGGCCTAATAATGCCTATTGATAATCAGCATAAAAATAATTAATATAATAATAACAAATTTATTTTAAAATAAAATATTTCAATATTTATCCAAAAAAAAAATTTTCAAAAATTTCTTCAATTAATTTGTATAATTCTTTATCGAGCTATGTCTAAAAAAAAATGTTCAAAAATTTTGGAGTTAATTTGTATAATTCTAGGCCTAATAATGCCTATTGATAATCAGCATAAAAATAATTAATATAATAATAAAAAAATTATTGTAAAATAAAATATTTCAATAATTATGCAATAAAAAATTTTTCAAAAATTTTTTCAATTAATTTGTATAATTCTTTATCAAGCTATGTCTAAAAAAAATGTTCAAAAATTTTAGAGTTAATTTGTATAATTCTAGGCCTAATAATGCCTATTGATGCCTATTTATAATCAGCATACAAATAAATAACATAATAATAACAAATTTATTATAAAATAAAATATTTCAATAAAAAAAAATTTCAAAAATTTCTTCAATTAATTTGTATAATTCTCTATCGAGCTATGTCTAATAAATTGACAAAGCAATTGCTGCTGGAATGTTGCACTATGATCTCATTGCAATGAAATCACAACAAAAATAATTTTTGCATTAAATTGCAGATGCAATTTTTTTTTAGCTATAAATTATTATTTGACTATGACTAATAGAATGGGACAGCAGTGTTTACTGTGGGGGATATCTATGTTTTGGGTTGCATTTGCGACTGAACCAAGTGCGCTTTAGTGCCTTAATAATAGCTTAACATTTGCATAGATTATATCCGTATGTGCACATATACACAGAGAGAGAGAGAGAGGTAGGGAGAGAGATAGAGATAGAGATACATATATATGTATATACAGGTGCTCTATGCAAATGGGAATCGCATATGCAGCACTTTGATTCAATTTGGTTCAAGTTTTTATCGCACTCGCAGGACACAGTTGAATCGAAGCAGTGGCAGTGGCAGTAGCAGCAGCAGTGGCAGTAGCAGCAGTAGCAGTAGCAGTGGCAGTAGCAGTGACAGTAGCAGTAGAAGTTGTAACAAGAAGATACTTACGCTCACAAACACACACAAACACACACAGAAAGAGAGAGAGAGAGAGCTAAACACACTTAGTCAGTTTTTTGTACTAATGAGTTTGAAAATGCGACGCTTTTCCTTATTTTGCTGCCACTTGATGCACTATGCAGCAGCAATAGCAGCAGCAGCAGCAGCAGCGTTGAATTTTCACTTTTCTTTTTTCTATTTTCTATTTTTTCCATTTTTTTTTTCCTACTATTTGCCATCGTTGACCCAATTCAAAGTTCTCAATGTATGCTTATGTGTGTGTGTGTGTTTTTTTTTCGGTTATAATCAAAAGTCATCGACATTTAAATGCTGCATATAACATATCGAAAAATCAATGTTGAACAAAAAAAAAAATTGTTATATATATTAAAGCATTAAATGAAAATTTAACTAAAAGAAATTTTTAAAAGGCTTTTTGAGCTAGCTATAATATATCGATATGTTATCGATAACTATACTATATATCAAAAGTGTGGCGATAGCAATAACCAATCGATAACAACTTCATTATTTATGATAACAAATCGATAATATCTCGATATAATCAATAATAATGTCTATAAACATAATAAATCGATAACTTAAGAAAAACGATAACATTTTTGATAACTGTTAACGATGACGATATCATAACGATAACGCTAACATATCCATTAAATATTGTTGATAGCTGTTAACGCTAACATTTCGATAACATATCGATAATGATGACATAACAAAAAAAAAACATTTTCAATTATCTTAACATATCGATAATAGAGCAGAATTGCAATCATATGAACAAAAATGCTAAACTAATAATTTATAAATTGAAATAATAAAACGATAATAAGAATGTATCGATAACAAGAAATACTCAGTGGATGATAAATCGACAACAAGAACATAACGATGATAAGTCGATAAAAAAAAATATATCGATGATAAATCAATAAAAAGAATATATCGATGGATAAATCGAGAATATATCGATAGCATCGATAAATAACAAGAACATATCGATAAAAAATCGATAAAAAGAATATATTGATGAATAAATCGATAACGATAACAAATCGAGAATATATCGATAACATCGATAGATAACTAAAATATATATATGATAAATCGACAAGAACATATCGAGGATAAATCGATAAAAAGAATATATTGAGGAATAAATCGACAACAAGAACATATCGATGGTAAATCGATAAAAAGAATATATCGATGGATAAATCGAGAATATATCGATAGTATCGATAGATAACTAAGCTAATAGTTTATAAATTTTATAATTTTTATAAATCGATAACAATAATATATTGATAACAAGAATTTATCGATAACAAATTGATAACAAGAATATAACAAGCATAAATTTATCGATAATAAAATCGATAATACATATGTATATCAATTTTGTCGTTAAGTATGTAAATATGTAAATATATAATGATAATACAAAAAAAATATCGTAAATGACATAAGCATGTATCTATAACGATAATTAATCGATAATTAAATTACTTTCCTCAGCATAACATCATAATAATAAAATATAATACATAGAAAATTATGCGCAGCGCATTAACAGTAAAAAAAAAAAAATGCTGCTTAAAAAAAGGAAATGCGAAACTCGACAAATGCTTCAGTTGCACAATAGAGAAAGCAAGCTCACTGTGCTTGTTGAGAAGCAGTAGAAAGGGGAAGAGAGAGAAGGAGAAGTAGAAGAAGTTAGAGAAAGGGAAGTAGAGAAGGAGAAAACAGGGGAGAAAAGACAAGCAGCACAACTGTGTAAAGCCAAAGCTTTGGCTAATGAGTTGTCATATTGCGAAAATGGCAGTGTGAGAGAAAGAGAGCGAAGAGAAGAGAGTGAGAGAGAGAGAGAGAAGAGGTGAAAAGCCCCACAGGGTCTGTTTCTAATTGGTTGCATGATAAAATGAAAATGAAAGTGAAACTCAAATTAAATTATGCCGCAAAATGAAATGTTATGTGTGTGTGTGTGTGCCTGTGTGTGTGTGTGTGTGTGTGGCACGTTGAAAGTTTGTGTATGTGTCTGTGTGTGTGTGTGTGTGTTGTCTGGGCGCCGCAAATTTAATCAAGCTAAAAATCAATTTAAAATAGATTCAGAGTCGACTACGACGGGCGCTAATTGATGTGCCGCCAGGCAAATTAACAAATATTTGCCAACAGCCAACAGCTAACAGTTTTACAGTTAACATTGCTGCTGCTACTGCTGCATGGGCCGAGATCCGGAATCCGGGGGGTTTTTATGCTTTGCCTAATTAAACACTTTTGCGCATCATAAGAAACACTGGCAAAAAAAAAAAAAAAAACCTGACAACAACATTGGCGGCAGCATGAAACACAGACCAAAACAGTTAACAAACTTTCATACACTTCTATATGCCGCACCTTCTCCCACTCTCTCTCTCTCTCTCTCTCACTCTCTCACACACTATGCGCCTCTCTATCACTTACTCTTCTTATACTATGATAAACATTTACAGCACACGAAAATTTTACTTAAATTTTTGACACTTTGCCTTGCGGCCGTTGCTTTGTGTGTTGTTCTACTGCTTTCGAAGGATTTGTTTAGCATGATGGGCGTGGCATTAACTACAAGTACTTAACAACAACAACAACAAGAACAATTTGATGTTGAAGTTTGAAAATTTAATTTGAAGCACACACAATTGGCAGCTTTTCTGTGGGCGATGCGCGTAATAAAATATAAATATTTATTGTAAGCGAACAGAACAGCAAGCGAAAGCGAATGCTGAGCGGGAGAGGCAAGCAAAAGCACAAATTCAATTGAATCAAAATCTTCTCTCTTTATCTTTCCCTTCCCCTTCTTCTCTCACTCACTCATTCTCTCTCTCTCTCTCTCTCTCTCTTACAACAGTCGCCGTTGCGCGCGCTTTCTCTCCCTCTCTCTCCCTCTCTCTCTCTCACTCCAGAGCAGTATATACCCAGCAGCTAAGCAAACGGGCATAATACCACGGTACATGACATGTTAGATATTACCTATATATTATTTATACGATAGTTTAGCGATATTTTTTTTACTAAAAATTTACTTAATTTTTCCTTCAAATATATTTTAAATAATAATTAATATTTAATTTTTTTTTTTAATTTTTTTTAAATATATATATTTTAAATTATTTTAATTTTTTTTTTTTTTTTAAATATAAATATTTTAAATTTTATAAATTTTTTATAATTTTTTAAATATATATATTTTAAATTTTATAAATTTTTTTTAATTTTTTAAATACATATATTTTAAATTTTATAAATTTTTTTAAAATAAATTTTTTAAATTTTATAAATTTTTTTGAATTTTTTAAATACATATATTTTAAATTTTATAATTAAAAACAAACAAAAAAATATTTTTCAATACATTATTCTAATAATTGTTATGCGATGTTTTAACGATAGTTTAGCGATATTTTGACTATCAAAACCTTTAACAGTCATAAATTATATTACAGACTGTCACAGAAATATAAAAAAAATATATATATATATTTTTCCACACATTACTCTAATAATTGTTATGCGAAATTCGAAATTTCTCGATAGTTTTACGATAGTTATCAAATCAAACTTTAATGAAATTTTTGCCAAGACAAAGTTAAAATCAATTTTTTGTCTTTTACAAACAAAATTTGCAATTTTTTTTTTGGTTTTTTGTCTTGTTGCTAAATTTACCGGGTATCAAGGCAGTCGACTACTGTCGTTTCAGGCAACTACTTAGTTGTTTATTGCAGCACTTGTAAATACAATTTGAATGCAGGCACAAACAAAAAAAAAAAAAAAAAACCAAGAAAAGGAAGATGATAAAAAGGGCAAAAGCAAAGGAAAAGCAAAAGTAAAAGGAAAAGGAAAAAACGCAAAATGAACACAAAAGATTTAAGAAATTTTATAAGCAGCAAAATTCAAGTGCCGGAAAAACAGAGAAAATAGAAAATTTATATTTTATTTTTATGATGCGATTTGATTGAGATTTGTTATAACTTCAAAAGCAAAATACGAAAATTAAAAAAAAAAAAAAAATAAGAGAAAACAGAAAAGAAAAGGTTGAAACTGCTGCAAGTGCTGCGCAATTGGCAAGCAAACTAAACGAAGTTATCTGCAGCAATTTAGTGGTAAAATATCCGAGGGTGAAAAACAAAAAAAATTCAAAAGAATTATTATGGAAAATTGAGATATTATAAAGAATTTTGTTAGAAGAATTTGGAAAAGAATTTAAAATTTATAATAAAAAAAAAAAACCCTAAGACTGTTCATAGAAAATATCTTGAGCATATCATTAGCTTAGCACTGAAGGAACAACATTGACAAAGAATTTGATAATTGAACTTAGCTTAGCAAATGAAAACAAAATTATAGATATTGTGCTGGTGGTCCTAGATGACGTTAAGCTAAGAAAAACATAGATAAATCAAAAATCCTAATGGCAGCTAAACTAGCTTCAAATAATTAAAAGAAATTGTAGCAAAATAATCTTTGGAGAAAGGTCTTTGAAAAGTTCCAAGAAGAATTAGTTGCCATACTCAAAGTTAAGTTAATGGATCTTTTGGGAAAATTTTTGGAGAGTAAAGTTAAGCTAAGCATTGACAGCAATGAAATAAATTCGATATTGACAATTAAAAGTTTGAAAAAAAAAATAATTTCCCAAGTATCCTACGTTAAACCAAAGCTAAGTGATACAAATTTAAGGGAAAATTACTTTTGGAAAAAGCTAGCAAAAAAATTCCCAAAGTATGCTACGTTCACCCAAAGCGAACATATAAAAATTTAAGGAAATTTACTTTTGGAAAAAGCTAGCAAAAAAAAATTGTAAAGAAATTTTGGTCAACTTAATGTTAATATAGTTACTATGTAAATATAGTTACAATTTGTAAGAAAAATTAACAAAACCAGCTGAAAAAATTTTTAAAAAATTTTCTATAATATAAAAAATGAAGCATGAAAATAAGTAAAAAAAAATAATTTTCTAAATTAAATTTTAATACTTTTGAAAATTGTTCAGAATACTGTGACAAAAAAAGTCCGAGATTTTTTTTAATAATTTTTTTGATTTTTTTTTTTAATAATTTTCTAAATTAAATTTTAATAATTTTGAAAATTGTTCAGAAAACTGTGACAGAGAAAGTCCGAAATTTTTTTAATAATTTTAATAATTTTGAAAATTGTTCAGAATACTGTGACAGAGAAAGTCCGAGATTTTTTTTTTTAAAATATTTTTGATTTTTTTTTAATAATTTTAAAAATTGTTCAGAATACTGTGACAGAGAAAGTCCGAGATTTTTTAACAATATTTTTGATTTTTTTTTTAAAATAATTTTATAAATTAAATTTTAATAATTTTGAAAATTATTCAGAAAACTGTGACAGAGAAAGTCTGAGATTTTTTTTTGATTTTAAGATTTCTACTTTGGAAATTTGTAAAGTTTTTTATAGGATAACATCCGAAATATTTATAAGATTTATTTATTTATTTTTTTGCAGGAAATATTTAAAATAATAATTGCTATAAATATAGTTACAATTTATAAGAAAAATTTTTGAAAAAATTTGCTATAATATAAAAAATGAAAATAAGTAAAAAAAAACAAAAAAAAAATGTAAAAAAAAAAAAACTTAAGCTAATCGATGATAAAAATCTGTAAGGAATTAGAAAAAAAAAAAAAAGAAGAAAAGCTTTTTAGATCAAGCTGCTTGAAGTATGTGTCAATACAAGACCACTTGAAATAGACATACAGACACTCTCCCTCTCACTCTCTCTCTCTCACTCTCTCTCTCACACTCTCGCTGGCTCTTAGCCCAGTTAATTTTGAAGGCAAAAGTTTGATGCCAGACATTAAACATATTTCAATTGTAAGTTGAAGCTGTCAGTACCGAAAAACTGTCACTGTGCTGCCTACACACACAAACACACAGAGACACACACTCTTTCTCTCACTCTATCTCTTTCTCTCTTGTATGTTAGCTACTAAGCTTGCCTAAGCTTCTAGCGAGCAGCAAAACTTGCTAAGATTGCTAGAAGAAAATGCTGCTGCTTTTCGCATCGATTTCCAAACGTCGCAAGCAACCAAAATGAGAAGAAAAAGAAAAATCCTTTTGGACAGCACAAATTTTTTCCTCGGCGCACTTTAAGTGACAGTCATGCCTCATATATGAGCATATATATATATATATGTGTGTGTGAGCTAGGAGACATCAGCCAGGCAGGGCAGGGGGGTGTGGTGACTGTTTGAGGCTAAAATGTGATGTGTTGTCGCTTAATAAAGCCACACGAAGCGGAAATGAGCATGTAATGTTAACGGAAATGCGTTGAATGACGACATTTTCGCCCAAAAAAAAATTCATAGTACATGCAACGCGCGTTGCAAGCAGCAGACAACAGCTTGCAGCTTATGTATATATTATATATATACTATATCTATGCACAGTTATATTATGTGTCAGGGATGAGCAGCAGATATTTGAAATTGGCTGCGCTTATTTTTTGGGATCCCCTAACCCCTAGGAGCAACATATAGAGATAGTAACTGACAGAGACAGAGACAGAGAGAGAGAGACAGAGAGAGAGAGAGTGAGAGAGAGAGAGACAGAGAGAGAGAGAGAGTGAGAGAGAGAGAGACAGAGAGAGGCAGAGAGAGAGAGAGTAAAGTGTTAAATTGTGTTGCTAGCGCATAACAGTAACAGAAAAAAATAAAATAACAAGCATGTAACGAATGACAACACGTATGCAACATATGCAATCTGAATGCTTTTGAACGAATTAAAGATACCCTATAATAGCTCATATGGCAACATTAATAACGAGTTGCAAGTGAACCAAAATGGAATGAAACAGCAATGAATTAGAAATAGAAATAGAAAGCAAAGATAATGTAAATGGAAATATGAAAAAAACTTAACTGGAACGAAATGGAATGAAACAAAATGGTATGAAATGAAATGGAATGGAATGAAATGAAATGAAATGGAATGAAATGAAATGAAATGGAATGAAATGAAATGGAATGGAATGGAATGAAATGGAATGAAATGAAGTGAAACAAAATGGAATATAACAAAATGAAATGAAATGAAATGAAATGGAATGAAATGAAATGAAATGAAATGAAATGGAATGGAATGAAATGGAATGAAATGGAATAAAATGGAATGAAATGAAATGAAATGAAATGAAATGGAATGGAATGGAATGAAATGGAATGGAATGAAATGGAATGGAATGAAATGGAATGAAATGGAATGAAATGGAATGAAATGGAATGAAATGGAATGGAATGAAATGGAATGAAATGAAATGGAATGAAATGGAATGAAATGGAATGAAATGGAATGAAATGGAATGAAATGGAATGAAATGGAATGAAATGGAATGAAATGAAATGGAATGAAATGGAATGAAATGGAATGAAATGGAATGAAATGGAAATGGAATGAAATGGAATGAAATGGAATAAAATGGAATAAGATGGAATGAAATGGAAATGGAATGAAACACAATTGAAATGCAAAAAAAATAGCAAAATTGAGCTAAGTAATCCCCGCATGTAATATTCTCTAGAAAAATTACAGGATATTATAGGATGTGCAAAACGCATATAACAGAATACTATAAAATGGAACGATATGAAATGGAATGGAATGAAATGGAATGGAATGATGTGCTGTGGTGTAAGTGTAAATTGGTCTGATATTGTGAAAAAGCGACAGAAATGGCATCGTAGCACTCTAGGGAATCCCCCAAAATGAGGACGTGAATCTGACACGAAAAAAAAAAATAGAAAAAGCGCAAAGCGAATAAAAGGATAAACTGCGATAGAAATAGATAAAGTTAGATAAAGATGCATATAGATAGAGAGAGAGAGAGCATAAAGCTAGATATATATATAGATAGATAGAGATAGATATAGATATAGATGGAGAGAGATTATAAGTGATAGAGATAGATAGAGATAGAAAGATAGATAGAGATATAGAGATATAGAGATAAACGAAACGTAGTACAAATGGGCCAAGGTGTTGTATGAGAAACAGACATACACACACACACACCGATGCACCGATACACACACTGACACACACACACACACAGATGTATGTATCGATACATAGATAGATAGATGAATGAACTCGTACATCATTGGTTATTTATTGGTTTCCACTAAATAAATCGACTCGAAATTGGCAAACGTCGCAAAATGGACATTATTGTGGGCCCCCCTTCCTTTTTTTTCTCTATTTTTTTTTTTTTTATTTTCTCTTTTCTTATTTTTTTTGTTATACTCCGCTCGTACGTTTCAACGGTTTCACATGCACAAGCGTCGCTCATACACGTTTCAAATGCCCCCAAAACAAAATTGGAGCACGAAATCAACTTTAAACGAGGGTCGCATCTCAACTTCAGCAAGTCAAGTAACAGCAGAAAAATTTACAAAAATTACATTTGAAAAATTATAAAATATTTTTGATTTTTTTTTTAATAATTTTATAAATTTAATTTTAATAATTTAAAAATTGTTCAGAAAACTGTGACAGAGAAAGTGCGAGATTTTTTTTTTAATAATATTTTTGATTGTTTTTTAATAATTTTATAAATTTAATTTTAATAATTTTGGAAATTGTTCAGACAGAGAAAGTCCGAGATTTTTTTTTTATAATAATTTTATAAATTAAATTTTAATAATTTTGAAAATTGTACAAAATACTATGACAAGAAATTCCCATATATTTTTTTTTAATAATTTTATAATTTTAATTTTATTAATTTTGAAAATTGTTCAGAATACTGTGAAGAGAAGTCCGAGATTTTTTTTTTAATAATATTTTTGATTTTTTTTTTTAATAATTTTATATAAATTAAATTTTAATAATTTTGAAAATTGTTCAGAAAACTGTGACAGAGAAAGTCCGAAATTTTTTTTTTTGGGTTTAAGATTTCTACTTTGCAAATTTATAAAGTTTTTCATAGGATAATAAAAAAAAAAACCATTGCATTTATTGTGTTTCAAATTATTTTTAAGAAATTTTCATATGTTAAAAAAAAAAAAAAAACATCCGAAATATTTATAAGATTTATTTATTTATTTTTTGCAGGAAATATTTAAAATAATAATTGCTATTATTGTTTCCAGAATGAGCAGAAAATTTCTAACGTATTATTATAAAATAACATTAAAATTATATTTCTTAAGTTTCAGATGTATTATACAATTTTACTTCAAAGATTTATCATATATATTGAAAATCATTTGAGACTAGATTCGGGACTTTTATGCAAACTTATAGCTAGCAGCACAGTTTCAGAGAGAAAGACAGAGAGAGAGAGAGAGAGAGAGAGAGACAGAGAGAGAGAGAGAGAAGCTATAAGCATAATATAAAACTTATCAAACAGCCCTCGGAAAAATCAAAATGTTGCTTGTGTCGACACGAGATGCAGAAGTGAAAAAGGAAAAGCGCAAAACAAAAAAAAAACACAAACTTCTTTTTTTTGGGGCCAAATAAAAACGAATAAACGAATATGTTGTCAAGTTTTGTTGTTGTTGTTGTTGTTGCTGTTGTTGCTGTTGTTGCTGTTGTTATTGCTGCTGTTGTTGTTGCTGCCGTTGAGCGCCAATGGACACATGTTTAAGTTTATTATTTATTCAGTCAAGTTTTCACTTTGAGCAGCAGCGCTCCACAAAATAAAAGTATGTAAAAGAAAGAGACAGAGAGAGAGAGTGAGAGAGAGAGAGTGAGAGAGAGAGAGTGAGAGAGAGTGAGTGTGAGAGTGAAAGAGATAGTTAGCTAGCTAGCAAGTGGTCGATCTATTTGCTGGCCTATTGATTTGCCACTTTGCATCTTTTGACATGGCCGCCTCTGGACGCCTCATTAGCTCAAGACGCAGTCAGCGTCGCAGTCGCTGCCGCAGTTAGCAGCAGAGTTGAAGTCAGCAAATTGAAGCATTTTGCTTGGCAAAATACTTTTGCATACTTTTTGGGGAGGGACGTCACTGTGGGACGCCACTGTGCACAGTGGGACAGTAAGGGGGGGAAATCTGTTTCTCTCTCTCTCTGTCTCTCTCTCTCACTCTCTCTCACTGTCTATTACTGTCTGCCTCACTTTCTCACTCTTCGTTTCATGCTTAAAAGATTATATAGCATGATTATTAGGCAGCATTTACCGATGTCACGTTGCCACGCCTTACGCCTCCCCTCGCAGTCACCATTTGCTGTTCTGTTACGCCAATCATTTGCTTAATGCTATCTCTTTCTCTCTGACTCTTTCTTTTGGGCTGCTTTTTTTTTTGGAATGTTTTTTTTTTTTTTTGGTTTTTTCTGCTTTCTGCTGTCGTGGGATTTGGCTTTGACAAGCGAACGAACGTGTAGCAGCAGCAGCAGGCAAAAGATGCAAGAGCGATAAGCAACGGCAATAACTTTAAAAGTCGCTGCGGGCTGCTATAACAACAACAAGAACAACAACAACAAGGACAATATAATGCGGGCAAGTTTTTAAGGTGTTTGTATGTTTATTTACTTGTTCTTTCTATCTCTTCCTCTCTCTCTCTCTCTCACTCTTACCGCTCTATCACGCTCTAACTCTCTGCCCCACACTCTCCCCCTCTCTCTCTCTCTCTCTCTCACTCTTACTTTTTTTTTGTAAAATCATTTGCCATTATGCTCTGTCTTAACATTAGTCATGGCTCCCAAAGACCACAAAGACCGCCAATAGCTTGTCTGTGAGTGAAAGTGAGATAGCAGATAAAGCAACAGCAGCAACAACAACAACAACAGCAGCAGCAGCGGCAGCAGATATTTGCGACATACTACAAATGACCAGCAGAAACAACAAGAAGAAGCAGCAGCAGTAGAAGCAGCAACAGCAGCAGCAGTCGTAGATGAAGCTAAGATACAATATGATAAGCCTTGTCACATGTCACAACATGACACAGCCAATAATTATGCATGCTGAAACGTTGGAATTGAAACATTTGAAAAAAAAAAAAAAAACTATAAAATAAATTATATTATTTTATACGCCTTGCTGCCTGTTAAGTAAATTAAACAATGAATTTGCACTTTAAGTTTTTCTTTTCTTTTCTTTTTTTTTTGTCATTTAGCGGAACGTGCGGAATTGAAACACTAACATTTGTAATTGTAAGTGAAACAATGATTTTGCACAATTTTCTATTTTATCATTCTAGTTTTTTTTTCTTCGTTTTTTCTTTGTTTTTAATTTGACAGCAAAACGCAACGTAAAAATGTTGACATTGAAATATTGAAATTTTTGCAAATTGTTAACAAAATGAACAAAAAATGAGAATGCAATTTTTTATTTGTTTTTTTATTTTTTGGTTTTTAAAGAAAACTGTTATACTAAGTGTTATACAAATAGATATACAAATAGTTATACAAACTGTTATACAGGTTACATAGCAATAGAGCAACTGTTTTACTATCTGTTATACAAACTGTTATACTAACTGTTATACATGCTGTTATACAAACCGTTATACAGATTATACACGTTAAAGCAACTCTTTTACTATTTGTTATGCTAACTGTTATACAATCTATTATACAAACTGTTATACAAACTGTTATACCAACTGTTATACAGATTATATTATATAGATTATATGCTAACTGTTATATTATCTGTTATGCTAACTGTTTTACTATCTATTATACTAACTGTTATACAAACTGTTATACATACTATTATACAAAATGATTTACTAACTATATAAATTAGGCTATTAACTGATATATATTTTAATACCAATTGTTATACTATATTTTATACTTACTGTTATACAAACTGTTATACAAACTGTTATACTTGCTGTTATACAAACTGTTATACAGATTATACACGTTAATGCAACTCTTTTACCATCTGTTATACTAACTATTATACTAACTGTTATACTATCTATTATACTAACTGTTATACAAACTGTTATACAAACTATTATATAGGACGATATACTAACTATATAGATTAGTCTATTAACTGATATATTTTATATGTCAACTGTTTTACTAACTGTTGTTCAAACTGTTATACAAAACTGTTATACAAGCTGTTATACAAACTATTATACAAAGTGTTATACAGATTATGCAGTTTGGTAGCAACTCTTATGCAATCTGTTATTATACTATCTGTTATACTAACTGTTATACAAATCATATAGATTATACTATTAACTAATAAATTTTATTGCACCAACTGTTTTAGTAACTGTTATACAAACTGTTATACTAGCTATTCTTCCAACTAATCACAACTATTAAAAAAAAAAACTAATACAAACTGTTCTACAAGCCAAAAGTATAAACTGTCTTTGAATCATTTTAAGTAACTTGCCCAAAATTAATATACGCCCCATAAGCTATGCTATAAAAAACTGTTATACGAGTCATAAAAAAATATATATATATATGTACAACTATACAAAAAAAATGCATAAGTAATATTTAATATATTCATTTGAAAAGTAGTAAAAAAAAAAACTGAGAAAAAGAAACATAAGTTTTAATAAACTTGTTGGAAGTGTGTTCTACAAGTTTTATATGCATATGGCGTATAACAGTTCAATCAACCGTAAATCTTGGCAGCAAAACTTGAGCAGTGTCTCAGCTGTCACTTGGTCTGCTCGCGAGCGCGCTGCTAAATAAAATCCACAAAAAAAAACAAAAACAAAAAATAAACACAAGCACAGTCTGTAAAAGGGACGACGGCAGGGCATGTGGTGGGGCGAGGGGGGGGGACAATGTTTGTGAGGTCGTGGCGCAACGAACTTTAACGGGGATTTGCCAGGCAAGGCAGCTTAGCGTCAGTCCAAAAAAAACACAAAAAACACTTTGCAAACAAAAGGCAATAACAATAATAATAACAACAACAACAACAACAACAACAGCAGCAGCAGTAAGAGCGTTAAAAGCACACTGAGCGCTAGCAGCAAAGAGTGAGGGAGAGAGAGAGAGCGCGCGAATAAGAGAGCAAGCAGCAAGCTAAAAGTGCAGCTGAGCACGAAAGAAAAACTAAAGCATAAACAAAGGCGCAGCGCAACGCAGCGTAGCGACGCATCGCGTTGCGTCGCGTCGCGTCGCATCGTAAAGCTTTCAATTAAAATTAATAAAAATTTACGCGAATTAAATAAACACACAGCTTGAGAGCAACAATAGAAGAGAGAAAGCAAGCGTGCAAGAGAGAGAGAGTGAGAGAGTGAGAGAGTGGGTGCAGCGTGTTGGCAGTTAGTAAAGTGTAGAGGGGGTGGGGAGGGGGTGTTGGTTTGTAGGGGATTTGTAAACGGCAGCACCAGGTGTGCGCGACAAATGGCAACAACGTGTAAAACGCATCCGCATCCGGCCAACGGAAATTGATGTGAATGCCAATGGGCGAATGCGACTGAATGGGTTAAGCTTAACGTGTCCTACACTATAACAAGCCAATATCAGCCAAAAATATATAAACACACACACACACAAACACACACACATATTGTATATTAACATGGCCGGCGACTGGATTAAATAAATTGAATTGTTTGCCTTTTTCCTACTTCACCGCTGCCAATACCAACCAGCATTTAGACAACAGAAAACATATAGTATATATTGTATGGTGAGTTAAGCATTAGCAAGAGCGTTTGAGTGAAAGAGTAAGAGATAGAGTGGACACAGTGTGTGCGGTAACAAGCAAACAGCAACTGTATAAGTGAACGCAAGGAAGAGTATGAGAGAGTGTGAGAGTGAACGCACAAATGAGTATGGAGGAGTATGGAACACACAAATGAGTATGGGAGTATGGAACGCACAAAAGAGTATGGGAGGCAACGCACAAATGAGTATGGGAGGGAACGCATAGATGAGTGTAAGAACGTGAGAGCGTAAGTGTGAGTGTGAGTGCGAGAGTATGAGAGTGTAAGCATGCTATAGACTTGAAGTATTGGAGTGAGAAAATGGAAGAGTAGCAGTGTAAGCGACGACGACTAGTGTGAGAGTTTGAAGAGCAAGATAAAGTAAGCGTGGGCAAAAAAACAAAAAAAAAACAAAGCCAAGTTAAGCCAAAGCAATCGACGATGACGACGCGGCGAAACAAAAACGCAAAGACAACAAGAAGCAAAACGTTGCCCGGCGTCGAACAACTCAATAAAAACGACAAACAGCGACAAAAATAAGAAGCAGCAAAAACAGCACAGTCAGTAGCAGGCTAGCAAGCAGAAGCAGAAGCGCAACTTATAAAATACTCTGCAAAAAATTTGCTCTCTCACTGCACTTAAAATCTTTACTTTTAAGTCGTGTATGCCTACAGTTAGCCAGCACACTTACAGGGTATGCATGTAAGTAAAAGCAAGCGTATAAAATGGATTTGTATACTGGAAACATGGGAACTGCCAATACGCAGCGCATTCTGTGATTTTTTTTCCCCCTTATTTTGTATACACTAACACAAAAATGAAGTTCATATGCTTTGAAATTGAATTAAAAAAAAAAAAATTGCTATGTAAATTTATCGCTCAATTTGTAGAGTAAAATTTTTACACAATAGGCAGCAAAAATCTCTGACACTCATTACACAGGTTCTGCTACTGCTGACGCTGACATTGCTGCTGCTGCTAATGCAAACACTGCGACTCCTTCAACTGCTTATAATACTGCTGCTGATGCTGCTTTCGCTTCTAACGCTGCTTCTACTTTTGTCTGCTGCTACTTATGCTGCTATCTCTCTTTCTGCTGCTGCTGCTGCTGCTGCTGCTGCTTTGCCTGCGCTTGTTGAATTCCGTTCGTTCCCTAAGCGTTGAGCGCATTTGACAGCTTGCTCTTGCACTCGCTCACGCTCTTACTTTCGCATTGAGTGAGATCAAGTAAACTGATCCATATTGAAATTACTTGAGCTAAATCTCTCTTTACACAAACGTGCTCTTAAACTAAAGTAACTGCAATAACAAATGTGTTATAAAAGTGTATCAAAATCTTCAACGTGCGGTAGCAAAACTTTTCTTGTTTGTTTTCTTTTAGTTTTATTTTTTTTTCTCCTGCTGCTGCCTGCTGCTGCTACTGCTGCTACTGCTGCTGTTGTTGTTTCAGTTAGTTGTGTTTATGGAGCACTTTGGCTGAGCTTTAGCTTTAGCTTTGGCTACGCGGCATGACAAACACACTCGCGTGATGCCTTTAGCCGACACTAATCAGACGCTCTCCAACAAAAAAAAACTAGAAAAACAGAACAAACAAGCGCAAAAACCAAAGCCATAAAAATGTCGTATGAGGCCAAAAACGCAAATCTCTATAGTGCCATATAAAACTATTCAAATATATATACAATATATACACTATATATTCATTCATTCGATTTGCATTTAGACATCAAATTCATGAGCTAATACGCAAAATGCTAAAGAGAGACCAGAGCAGAGCAGGGGGCAGCGACTAGCGAACAGAAAGCAGAGCAGCAGAGCAGCGACTAGCGAACAGCAAGCAGAGCAGCGGGCAGCGACTAGCGAACAGCAAGCAGAGTTTGTAAGTTTGAGTGTAATTCTGATTGTGAGTGTCAATGTAAGTTCGAGTCTAAGAGAGTAAAGAAAGAGAGAGAGAAGAGTGTGCTGAGTGTAAAAGCAGCGTAATATGTCATCAATGCAAGACATGAATCAGGTTCATTCATCAATCAGCATTTGAGCATACGAAACATATGTATGAGAGAATATATTTTGCATACATTTTCGATTCATTTTTTTTTTTTTTTTTTTTTTATATGAAATTTATTGCACTTGTTGCGCACTTTTTGACAGTTGATGTTATGTTTTATATTTTTTTTATGCTTTTTGAATTGTTATGTCTGCAAAATAAGGTCAAAGTAATAAGTAAGTAATCAGTAAACAGAGTTTGCAGCGGAAAAAACAAAACAATAATAGTTATCGATTAAAGTTATCGAAGTTATTAAGTAAATTGTTTTTTTGTTTAGTTATGAGAATAAAATATGAGTAGTAAGCTTAAGCTAAAGCTTTACACTTACATATATGTACATATATTGATAATACGTACCGATAACATTTATCGATAACATATATATGTACATATGTATATCGATTAAAATTATATATAAAATGTCTTGGCTTATATAATATGAACAACATAATACACTATGCTCTAAATTATTCACTTGCAGTTATCGATAACAGTTATCGATAACATTTATCGATTACATTTATCGTATTATATATTTTGATTGCCTTTGTCTAATATAATATAGTTTAACAGAGAATTTTAAATTTTTTCTAAAATTTTTATCGATAAACGATAATGTACATACTGTATATATCGATATATTGATAGATGTTTACAAGTTTTATAAAGCTTATTATGCAAAACTACATATGTACATATGTGAGAATAACATTTAATTAATGTAATCAATCACGTTTTTATCGATGCAAAAATTGTTATCGAAATGACCAAAATACACGCAATGCATTGCCATAAGCCATTAGCCATAAGCAATGACTCAGCAGCCATACAATGATTACACTGCTACAAACATCTATACGCTGCTCAAGGCATGCAAAAATTTATCGTCATATAATCGTTATCGATCAATGTCAAAAGGCATACAGACACACACACAGAGAGAGAGAGACCAATGTATGCAGAGCGAGTGAGATAGAGATAGATAGAAGAGAGTAGGAGAGTTGTGCACAGATACCTGCACACAGCAGCTTCAGTTACAAAATTCGTTTTGTGGTTGCGATGGCGCCACGAAATGTTTTGTCCTTTTTCTTGGTCCTTCGTCCTTGGTCCTTGCTACTGTTATGTTATTTTTGTTCTGTCTTTCTTTACCGAATGAAGGATACATTTGTAGGTTCTATTGATTTTTAATGCGCGCGTCTCGTTGCCAACTATCTTGGAGACACAACAGCAACAACAACACTAACCCCTCCCCCTCCCCCCCCCACAACCCAGATCAAAAATATAAGAAAAACTACTTTGAACTTTCACTGAAAGAAATAGAGGAAGCTGTCGCTTGTCCTTCACCTACAAACTGCCATACTACCAGCAAATCCTCCCCCCCCCCCCCCCCACACACAACTGTCATTTTGTGGGTGTGCATTTTAATGCTTAAGAGCAAAAAAAAAAAAAGAGAAAATATTTATATATAACTCTGATGCAAACAAACAAAAGTGTCATACAAATACACACACACACACATACAAATATAAAAACAGCTACAGCTACTCTCTACTGCTGCTACTCTCTGCTGTTGCTGTTGCTGCTATATGATAACTTAATGCCATACGCATGCTTTTGCATACAAGATATGCCATAAAGCAGCTGCTGCTGTTGCTGCTACTGCTATAAACACGATAAGACAAGCTTAAGCAACAAAAACAACAACAATAGCAGTGAGCACAAAAGCAGAGTGCAAGAAAGTAAGAGAGTTTGAGAGAGAGAGAGAGTGAGAGGCTATGACGTTATGAGTTGAGCTCATTTTGACAGCTTGCTGTGAGCTCATTTTTGCACTTGCTCAAGCTTGAGTGAGATCAAGCAAACTGATCCATGGACAAACATCTACTCAAAATTACACAAGCTGCTTAGTCGAATGCCTCTCATTGAGCGAAAGCTTAAAGTCTAAGCAGCGCAAGCAGTGACAGCAGCAGAGCAGCGCAACGTTAAGCAGCGCAAGCAGTGTCAGCAGCACAGGCAGAACAGGCAGCGCCAAGCAGCACTCGCCGCGCTAGCAGTAGAAGCAGCGCAGGCAACGAAAGCTGCGGCTGCAGGGCAAGCATAACAGGCTGCACAGGCAGCGCCAAGCAGCGCTAAGCAGCACGGTCAGCACGGTCAGCGGAGCCAGCACAGACAGCGGAGCTAGCGCAGCCAGCACGACTAGCACAGGCAGCACAAGCAGCTGCATTAACTGCATGCTCATGGCATACTCTTGTTATCTCGCTTGCACTTGCCTATAGTCAAGTGCACTGCATATGCCATTATATTGCTCACTCGTCACTTACTCTCTTACATATATGTACATAATATTTTCACTCATTACTCTTTAGCCATATTGCTGTATCTCATCATTTACTTGCGATCATTTTTTCAATTTTGAGTGTTTCAATATTTAACGAATACTTACGATTTGAGTGTACGCTGCGTGGTCGCATCATTACCAAGAGCAGCATTAAAATCACGGATAGCAGTTGCGTCGATTTACGTTGTTGTTGTTGGTGTTGTTGTATTTGTTGTCGATTCATTGCGTTGTCGTTCTTACGGCTTTCGCCTTGTTGAGCGCAACGCTGCACTGACATTGTAATTTTTTTTTTTATTTTTATTTATTATTTTTTTTTTTTAAGCTGAGTGCAGCGAAAATTGTTTATGCCGTTTTAATGTTTTAACGTTTAATCGCTTAGAGTTTGTTTATTTTTCTTTTCTTTTTTTTTTATATTTATTTTGTTAACTGCTGTTTGTAGTAGTAGTTGTTGTTGTTGTTGCTGTTACTATTTTTATAATATTGATTGTTTGTTTGTTAAATGGAAAAGTTATAAAAAAACAAAAACAAAAAAAAAAACCAAATAAAAGAAGTTAACGACTAGTAGATACCCTACAATGGCAGCTATACATTTGTTTAAAGTGAAAAGTGAGACAAAAAATCAACTTGAATATTGTTTTTATTCCAGCTGATCAAATGTTCATATAATTTTTTTGCTCACTGTTAACTTGTCGCACAACTTGCCGCCTAGTCGAACATTTTTTATATATGGAAAAAAAAAAAAATGATGACAACTAACGTTGAGATAGTCAAATTTCTATTTCGTTCTATTTTGTTTGATTGTGCATGTCTGTGCATGTCTGTACGTGTTTGTGCGTGTTTTTTGTATATATATGTTAGGTGTATTTTTTATTACCTTCGATTCACGCGCAATTGCCGAAAAAAAACACACACAAAATCGTTGCCTGAACAATTTGTGCAACGTTTTTTGTGAAAACGTTTTTTTTATTTTTTTTTTTTTTGGCGAATTTTATGACTTGTTTCCCGGTAATCTCTCGCTCTTTTTTTTTGTATTTTTTTGGTTATCTTTAACTTTAACTTATTTAAAAAGTTTTCAACGTGCTGAACGCTACGTGCTACCAAAAAAAAAAAAAATAAAAAAATAAAAAAAAAAACTCATTTTTTTAAGTGAACGTTATCTATCTATCTCGCTCATTCGCGCCTAGTCTATTTTGTGTCTCTCTCTCTTTCTGACTCTCTCCACTTCAATTCCTTCACACTCTCTCTCTCTCTCTCTCCCTTCCTATTTCTCTTTCACTCCCTATCTCTCTCACTTCCTATCTCTCTTTCACTCCCTATCTATCTCTCACTCCCTATCTCTCTCACTCCCTATCTGTCTGTCTCTTTTCACTAACTGGCAAAATTCCCTTTGCGGTGCATTTAACTGTATGAAACAAAAAAAAAGTTTGATGTGCCAAATGTAACGTAACAGTAAATTTATCATGCCTAAATTGTGCTAATCAATTGCGGCTATATTTTCTTTCTTTGTGTGTATCTCTGTGTGTGTGTATGTGTATGTGTGTGTGTGTGTGTGTGTGAAATTTCAATCAATTGCCTCTCAATTTGTTAAACTTGCCAAGGAGTATATGTACATACATATATATTTTGCTATAAACTTTGATACTCCTTCTCTTCCTCCTCACACTCCCAAAAAGTATGCTATATATTCTTGTAGAGTCTCAATGTACAGATTTAATTAGCTTTTGACGTGTTTGTCTAGCAAAACTTGGTCTAGAAAAATGACAAAAACTACAAATTGTATATATAGAAGTTGAAGCATGACGGATCGGCAAAGAATTTTGAAAAAAACAAAAAAAAACTATATTGATAAGAAAAAAAAAATTAAAATTAATTAACAAATATACGTAACGCTCATAAGAAGTCGTAATCAATGACATAAAGTATATATGCATATATATACAGTAGATTCCGCTTATAGCGACTGTCAAGGGATCTACGATTTTACGTCGTTATAACCGGAAGACGCACTAACCGAAAGTAGTTTGTATGTACAGTCGAGTCCCGATAATTCGTATCCCGTTAATTCGAAATTCTCAATAATTCGTAAACATTTCTGTTCCCATTGAAAAGAAATTCAATAAATAATTTGAAAATAATTCGAAATATAGTCGAAGTCCCGATAATTCGTATCCCGTTAATTCGAAATTCTCAATAATTCGTAAACATTTCTGTTCCCTTTGAAAAGAAATTCAATAAATAATTTGAAAATAATTCGAAATATAGTCGAGTCCCGATAATTCGTATCCCGTTAATTCGAAATTCTCAATAATTCGTAAACATTTCTGTTCCCTTTGAAAAGAAATTCAATAAATAATTTGAAAATAATTCGAAATACAGTCGAAGTCCCGATAATTCGTATCCCGTTAATTCGAAATACTTCATAATTCGTAAAAAAAAAAATATATGATTCCCATTTCGAATTATCGAGATTCGACTGTATAAGTTTGCATGAGGACCAAGCCAAGCCAAGCCAATGAGTTTTCGTCGCAATAAACGTACGGACGCTATAAGCAGAGTCGTTATAAACGGATTCTACTGAATATTCTTGCTTAGAATCAATAAGCAGAGGCGATTGGTCAGATCAGATTATAGATCTTAGGCTCACACACACATATGTATGTATGTAGATCTCAGGGACTGTTAGGAAGCTAGGAATTTCAAATGTTTTTTTTTTTTTTTTTGCTAAGTAAATCAATCTTATTTTCCTTTTGGCCACGCCCACACTCGCGCCTACAGAAATCGTAGAAAAGTCCTATTAAAAAGCAAAGTGCATAAAAAGTTATAATCTATAATGTGAAACTGTTGAAACTATAAAAAATTTGTTTAATTTTTTTCACTATTTTTTTTTTCTTTTAAATTTATTTCCATAGTTACCGGACATTTTATAGTCGCACAATTTTTTTCATAGTTACCGGATATCTTATAGTCGCATAAAACTATATTGTAGCAGCTGTCTTACAGTGTCAGGTAGACAAAAAAAAAAAAAAAACTTTTGCAAAGTCTTTTAACTAGCAAAAAAAAAAAAAATAAAAAAATAAAAAAATCTTTTGTTAATATTTATAACTGCAATTGCTGCTTTGTCATTGTTGATAAGTCTAATATATTTATAGCTGTTTTTTTTTTTTTTATCTAGTTATGGTTGCTTAACTTTACGACATTTTCATATTCAAATATCTAATGAAAATGAAAAAAAAAACCTCCATAAAGTAATCTAAATGCTATGCAAAAAAAAAAACATTCTCTCTTGGAATGTCAAATATTTTTTTTGCACTCGCACTCCTCAGCTGAATGTGGCACTCCTTGGAGTCTGAGATTATCATCATCATCATCATCAACAAGTCAAGCATTTATGAAGCATTTTATTTGGATCTATCCAATTAGTTTCGCACCATCTGTTGGCATCGTTCATGTATATTTTTTTTTTTTGTAGACTGTGAAAAACACACAAATTGAAGGCAAATTAAAATGCAATTTCTGATGCTTGAAAACTTTTCAGCTTTTTCTTTTTTTTTTTTTTTTGGCGTTGCGTTACATTGCGTTGTACGGCTGGCGGCTTGGTGTGGCGTTTTTTTTTTTTTTTTTGGCTAAACGAAATACTTTTGAAAGTACTTAAATTTTGAAGCAAAAACTTGGATAACTTTTCTTCTCACTGCTCAGAAAATGCAATTTCCATTTTTGATATCTACATTTTGGGGGAAACGAAGAGAACAAAAAAATAAAGTAAAACATATATTTTTTTTTGGTTTTTTTATAAACGGATTCTACTGAATATTCTTGCTTAGAATCAATAAGAAGAGGCGATTGGTCAGATCAGATTATAGATCTTAGGCTCACACACACATATGTATGTATGTAGATCTCAGGGACTGTTTGGAAGCTAGGAATTTCAAATGTTTTTTTTTTTTTTTTTGCTAAGTAAATCAATCTTATTTTCCTTTTGGCCACGCCCACACTCGCGCCTACAGAAATCGTAGAAAAGTCCTATTAAAAAGCAAAGTGCATAAAAAGTTATAATCTATAATGTGAAACTGTTGAAACTATAAAAAATTTGTTTAATTTTTTTCACTATTTTTTTTTTCTTTTAAATTTATTTCCATAGTTACCGGACATTTTATAGTCGCACAATTTTTTTCATAGTTACCGGATATCTTATAGTCGCATAAAACTATATTGTAGCAGCTGTCTTACAGTGTCAGGTAGACAAAAAAAAAAAAAAAAACTTTTGCAAAGTCTTTTAACTAGCAAAAAAAAAAAAATAAAAAAATAAAAAAATCTTTTGTTAATATTTATAACTGCAATTGCTGCTTTGTCATTGTTGATAAGTCTAATATATTTATAGCTGTTTTTTTTTTTTTATCTAGTTATGGTTGCTTAACTTTACGACATTTTCATATTCAAATATCTAATGAAAATGAAAAAAAAAACCTACATAAAGTAATCTAAATGCTATGCAAAAAAAAAACATTCTCTCTTGGAATGTCAAATATTCACTCCTCAGCTGAATGTGCCACTCCTTGGAGTCTGAGATTATCATCATCATCATCAACAAGTCAAGCATTTATGAAGCATTTTATTTGGATCTATCCAATTAGTTTCGCACCATCTGTTGGTATCGTTCATGTATATTTTTTTTTTTGTAGACTGTGAAAAACACACAAATTGAAGGCAAATTAAAATGCAATTTCTGATGCTTGAAAACTTTTCAGCTTTTTCTTTTTTTTTTTTTTTTGGCGTTGCGTTACATTGCGTTGTACGGCTGGCGGCTTGGTGTGGCGTTTTTTTTTTTTTTTGGCTAAACGAAATACTTTTGAAAGTACTTAAATTTTGAAGCAAAAACTTGGATAACTTTTCTTCTCACTGCTCAGAATATGCAATTTCCATTTTTGATATCTACATTTTGGGGGAAACGAAGAGAACAAAAAAATAAAGTAAAACATATATTTTTTTTTTGTTTTCTCTCTTAGTTCCTGGTGAAAATGACAAGAGGTTGGCAAAAGAATGCGACTCAATTGAGAAAGCGACTTAAAAAAAAAAAAACAAAAAAATGTAATGTAAGTCTGATAAAATTTCAAAACAAATCTTGTTATTATTTTTTTTTTTCGTCAAATTGATATTTTCTATATAGCTGCGTCAAATATGGGAGATACGAGGAGAGAGATAGAGAGAGAGAGAGAGAGATAGAGAGAGAGTGATAGAGAGAGAGAGAGAGAGAGAGAAACACAGAGAAACAGGAAAAAAAAAACTTTGATAGAAATCAAAGACTTTAAAGCTACTGAAATGCTGCATATTAAACTGAAGCTAGTTAGAAAATTGAAAAAAAAAAAGAAATGTATCGAAGATTTATGAGAAAATATACATAGCTTCAGGATAACGAGGAAAACTCAAAGTTTTCTTTTGCATTTATAATATTATTTGTTTTTTATTATTTTTCTAGCATTTTGTAGATTTTAAAGGAATTTAAGATGAAATTTCAAATTGTTACAAAAAAAAAAATATATATATATATATAGATATATATATATATAAATATATATAAATTGCAGTTAAAATATTTATTGAAAATCAATAAAAATTAACTTTGCAAATTATGAAAAATTGAAAAAAAAAAATTATTAGCATAATTTATTAAAATTACTAAATTTTTATAGTAATATTTTATTTTGATCTAGAAAAAAAAAATTGAATATATTTAGCAGCTTCTTGAAGTTATTTCAGTTTTATTTTTTTATGACTTCGTATTTTGCTTTAAATTGATATTTTCTTTGCTTTTTATTTAAAATTTTCAATATTCAAGAAACTTCGAATATAAGATCTAGAAAATATCTTTAATATATTCTTTTTCTCAATTTTCAAAAAAAAAAAAAAAAAAAAACATTCATAATTTTCTATTGTTGAAAGGAATGTTAAAACATTTTCAATAAAAATTTCAAAGCGAATAAAAACTTAGAATTTTTTTCTAAATATTTAAGAACTTTTCATATTTTCTTTTAATTTTTTTTTTGACAATATTGAAAATTTTAAAGAAAAGTAAAGAAAATATCAATTTAAAGCAAAATACGAAGAGTCATGAAAAAAATGAAACTGAAATAACTTCAAGAAGCTAGTAAATATATTTTAATTCTTTTTTTTTCTAGATTAAAATAAAATATTACTATATAAATTTAGTAATTTTAATAAATAATGCTAATCATTTTTTTTTTCAATTTTCCATAATTTGAAACTTTAAAATTTGCAAAATTAATTTTTATTGATTTTTAATAAATATTTTGAACTGCAATTTCGTCGACTTCAAGGGAGAAATTACTAGAAGGTAACATTGAGAATGACAGTAGGAAATAACTGTAAAATGCTAGAAATTTGCTAAAAATTATTTTTAATTTTCTATTGTTTTTCCTTATATTTTTCTTATATTTTTTTTATATATATTTTTTTTTATTTCCTACTGTCATAACTGTTAAATGCTAATTTCCTACTGTCATAACTGTTAAATGCTAGAAATTTCCTAAAAATGATTTTTAATTTTCTATTGTTTTTTTTCCTATATTTTTTTTATATTTTTTTTTTATATATATATTTTTTATATATATTTTTTTTATATATATTTTTTTTATATATATTTTTTTTATATATATTTTTTTTATATTTTTTTTTATTTCCTACTGTCATAACTGCAAAATGCTAGAAATTTCCTAAGTGTTGCTTTTTTTCTTTTTACGTTTTACACAAAACAATAAAAATTATTTTTAATTTTCTATTGTTTTTTTTTATATTTTTTTTATATTTAAAAAAAATTTTTTTTTTTTATTTTTTTTTTTGATATATATGTTTTTATATTTTTTTTCACTCAAAATATGCACAAAATATCACGTAAAGCTTCAGAAAAAAATATTGACTATCATTTCGTCAAATGTGCATGAAAAACAATAAAAAAAAAAAGAACACTCAGACAAAGGGAACAGAGGGGGGAGAACATTTTGTTGGCATTTTATATTATTGATAACGGCACGAACAAGCGGTAAATCATCAATTAAATAACTTTTTATGATGCAATTTGCAATTTTCAACGTTCTTTTCTTATTTCTCTCAAAACATTTTCATAAGGTCAACGGATATTGGCGTCAATTTGTTTATGGTTGCCGGGTGGGGAAGGGAGGCGTCGGCAGGGGGGGGAGGGGTAGACCCATGAAAATGTCTTTGCTTTCTTTATTGTTGTTGTTGTTGCGACAAGTTTGTCGTCAGCACCTGCGGCCAGTTTATAATAGCCTCAAGATGCCAAAAGATGCCAAAAAAAAAAAAAAAAAAAAAAACAAAATTTTTTTTTGGCGAATTGTCGAAGAAAGAAAACACATAAAGAGAGCAGATGAAGAAGCAATAGCAGAAGAATAACAACTGCACAGAAAAAAAGAAAAATAAATATAGTGCGAGTTGCGATAATTCGTACCCCGTTAATTCGAAATTCTCAATTTAATTCGTAAACATTTCTGTTACCTTTGAAAAGAAATTCAATAAATAAATTTGAAAATAATTCGAAATACAGTCGAAGTCCCGATAATTCGTATCCCGTTAATTCGAAATTCTCAATTTAATTCGTAAACATTTCTGTTACCTTTGAAAAGAAATTCAATAAATAATTTGAAAATAATTCGAAATACAGTCGAAGTCCCGATAATTCGTATCCCGTTAATTCGAAATTCTCAATAATTCGTAAACATTTCTGTTCCCTTTGAAAATAATTCGAAATTCTCAATAATTCGTAAAAAAAAAAAAAGATACCCGTGTCATTTCGAATTATCGAGACTCGACTGTAAAAAGAAAAAAAAAAACTAAGACAAGGAAATGCAACATTTGCTGTTTTTTTTTTTTTTTGGCGTTTTCCGCTTTACGCTTTTGCAATATTTTTGGTCTATTATTTATTTTTTTTTTATGCACTTTGCACTCACAGAAACACACAAAAAAAATATAAGAAAAAAAAAAAAAATAAACAACAATAACAACAGCAACAAGACGAGCAGCAGCAGCAGCAGCAGCAGTAGACAAATGCAAACAAAGCGCAAGCTTTGCCGGATTTATAATGGCAAAATAAATAAACACAAAAAAAAACACACACAGTGCGCGCAAAATTCGCGCGCGACGCTCTTTGTATTTTCTTTTTTTTTTACAGTTTTTTTCTGTTATTTTTATTATTGTTATTATAACTGTTATTTGTCTGTTGTTCTGCCTTTGTTATACCGTTAGTCTTTGCGCGCGCTTTTTTTTCTTCTACAGTCGCCGTCGCCGTCGCTTAACTTTTACAAACAACTTGTCGCTACTTTGGCTGCGTCTTCAAAAACTCAACGGTAAAAATTGCAAAACAAAAACAAAAAACGAAAAAAAAAAAAACAAACACTTTTTGAATTCAACTGAAGCGGTTTTTTTTTTTTTTCTTTCTTTTCTTTTGATTTTTTTTCTTCTCTTACTTTTAACCGCTGAAATCTGTTGTTGCGTATTGTCTGCCGCATGCAGAACTGTGAACGGCAGCGTCTGTGACAGCGGCTTTTATAGCTCAGCAAAATAACAGCGTCAATCGGCATCAGCTTTGACTTCGGCTTTGTCATCGTCATCGTCGTTGTCTTCGGCATCAGCATCGGCATCGGCATCGGCTCGTCGCGTTATGGCATCGGTTCAGCATTTCGTTTAGTTCAACGAATCGCAGCACATCGCCATCGCATCGCATCGCTACAGTTAGGCTTGGCTTGGGCTTTGGGTTTTTTTTTGGCTTCCACTTGTTCGTTTTGGCGTTTAGCATATGTCCGTGCCTGTGCTGGCAGCGAGCAGTGAACAGCGGTCGAACACACAGCGACAGCGTCAGCGACATCGACAGCAGACGGCGCGACATCTCAATGGCAGTCAAAGTGCACAGTGGTGCGTGCACATTATTTAATTGCTATGCAATTTATTATTTATTTTATTTTTATTTATTTATTTATTTTATTTTTTTTGAGGTAAATTAAGCTAGAAATTTACAAAAAAAATTAAATTAATAATTATTAAAAATAATTATATGAAATTAAGCAAATCTCTCTTCTTCTTGCGTATAATCAAAATGAAGTTCAATGAAATTATATAATTATATATTTTCGTAAAAAAAAATATTAAAAATATAATAAAAAAAAATATTTAATTCAATTTAAAATGTAAAAATAAAATTTTGCTGAAAATACAAGTTCTATTTTTTTTTTTTTTTTTTTTTTATAAAATTATAACGAAATGGTAATAAGATAGGTGCTGGGCAACTTAAACAAATTAGAAATAAAAAATAAAACAATTAATTATATCAGCAGCACATAATAAATATTAACTAAAGCAAATTATATAAATTGAGCCTAAGGATATGCGAGAATTTTAAGAAGAGCATTGCTGGTAATCATTAGGAGAAAACCCGAACGAACAGGACTTGAGCATGATGCCGCTTCAGTCTTCTCCTGACCGTAGTGCGTTGACTCGACGTTAGACGCCTAGCTAGGCTGTAAGGATGACCTCCAAGCCTCTCTGTGTATTTTTGTGAAATCACCTGAATTTTAACGCCAATTTTAGATATTTTGAAGTTGCGCTCAATGTCCACCGTTCGCATGTACCATGAAGCTCCTGAGATCCTCCTTAACATCTTGCCTTGAAGTACCCGTAGAAAATACAAATTCTACAGAGTTCTATTTTAATATTCAAATATATTTTTTTTTTAATTTTTTTCAATATTTCCCAAAAAACTGTCAAATGCAAAAATTGCATATAGGATAACTCAAAAAATAATCTGTTGAATTTGCATCAAATTTTTAGGATTTCATTTGAATAGCATTGACCGCTTGTATGTAAACTAAATATATGTGAACTTTTTTTTTGAAGGATTTTCCCTTTTTTATGCACAAAAATAAAACAAAAAAAAAAAAAAATAAAAATTTATTTTTTATTATTATTATAAAATTAAAATTTAATGAAATTAAAATGAAATAAAAATGCAAATTAAATGAAATTTTAAAAGACTTTTTTTGTTTTTTTTTTTTTTTTAATTTTCTATAATTACGTAATCTAGGGGGAAAGGGAATTTTCTTCAATGATTACGCATAATTACATAGAATTTTTTTTTTTTTTTTAAAAGGAATTTCTCTTTTTTATGCACAAAAATCACAGAAAATGAAACAAAAACCTGGCAGAGAATGAAATTTTTATATGTTTTTAATATAAATATAATATAAATATTTTTATATTTTTTTTTATATTATTATAAAATTAAAATTTAATGAAATTAAAACTTTTCTATAAGCAAAAAAAAAAGAAAATGGAACAATAATCACGTAATATTTTTATTAGTTTTTATTTTATTTGAAATTTTCTATAATTATGTAATCTAGGGGGAAATGGAATTTCTACAATGATTACGCATAATTACATTGATTTCTTTTTTTTTAATTATTTTCTATTTTTTTTTTGCACAAAAATCACTGAAAATGAAACAAAAACCTGGCAGAGAATGAAATTTTTTTTATTATTATTATTATAAAATTAAAATTCAATGAAACTAAAACTTTTCTATAAGCAAAAAAAAAAAAAAATTTTGTACAATAATTACGTAATACTTTTATAAGGATTTATTTTTTTAAAAATAAAAAAAAAATAAAAAATGTTGTATAATAATCACGTAATATTTTTATAAGAATTTGGTTTTGTTTTTTTTTTTTTTTTTTTAGTTTTCTATAATTATGTAATCTAAGGGGAAATGGAATTTCTTCAATGATTACGCATAATTACATAGAATATATATATATTTTTTTTTTTTTGGAAGGATTTTCTATTTTTTTTTTGCACAAAAATCACTGAAAATGAATTTTTTTTATTATTATTATTATAAAATTAAAATTTAATGAAATTAAAACTTTTCTATAATCGCAAAAAAAATAAAAATAAAATAAAATTTGTACAATAATCACGTAATACTTTTAAAAGATTTTTTTTTTTTAATTTTTTATAATTACGTCATCTAGGGGGAAAGGGAATTTCTTCAATGATTTAATTCTTCAATTCTTCAATTTTTTAAAGAATTTTCTCTTGTTTATGCACAAAAATCACTGAAAATGAAAAATAAATACAATTAATTTTTTTATTATTATTATTAAATTAAAATTAATCTAGGGGAAAGGGAATTTCTTCAATGCTTACACATAATTACATATTGCTTATGTAATATCTAAACAGCTGCTAAATTTTCTGCGTACTAAACGCCAATTGTCATTGCAATCACCTGTTGTTGAAATTTTCATTGGCATTTAACACTAATACGAACCACTGTGCATCGTTAACATTTTTACTGCTGCTGCTGTTGCTGCTGCTAGGCATTGCTGCTAGCGTCGTTGCCGTCCGTTTGCCTGCATATTTGCTTTATGAATGTGTTTACCAGCAAAAAAAAAAAAACTTTTCTTTTTCAGAGAGTGAGAGTGTGTGTGTGTGTGTGTGAAAGAGAGAAAGAGCGTGTGTGTGTGTGAGAGAATTGAGATGCGTGCGAAAGTGCCAACATTCGCATTAATGACAACAACAAAGTGTTGAGGTACAAGTAGTAGAAGAAGAAGCAGCAGCAGCAGCAGCACAAACATAACAACAGCAATTACAACAACAAGACGAGGAAGTGGAAGAAGAAGAGGAAGCAGAAGGGGAAGAAGAAGGGAAAGCAGAAGGTGAAGCAGAAGGGAAAGCAGAAGGAGAAGAAGAAGGGGAAGAGCGAGCGAGCAAGCAAGCTGAGCAACAATACAAATTGTAAGCCTGCTGCTGCAGCTCAATTAACTATCAGTAAGCTTTAACTTTTTCTCTGTCTGTCTGTCTGTCTGTCTGTCTGTCTGTATGTGTGTGTGTGTGTATTGCTTACATGTTTGCTGTCACACATACATGTACATACATATGTAAGCGTAATTACAATTATTTGCAGCAATTAAATTGCAAAATGCAATTGCATATCGCATATGCTTAATATTATAATTTAACCTGCACAACATTTTCACAGTCAATGCAACATGTCAGGCTATGTGCATGTGTCTGTCTGTCTGTCTGTCTGTCTGACAGCTAAATGCAATAATAAAACAAAAATACAAAAAAAAAAACAAACAAGTAAGCAAGTTATTGTCGAGTATGCTCGACTATATAATACTCGGTGCCCAAAGATATACAGTAGATTTCGCTTATAGCGACCTACAATTTTACGTCGTTATACCCGAAAGACGCACTAACCGAAAGAGATTTTGTATGTATAATATATTTGCATTAAAATACAGTAGATTCCGCTTATAGCGACTTTCAAGGGACCAAACGATTTTATGTCGTTATACCCGAAAGACGCACTAATCGAAAGTAGTTTCTATGTAAAAGTTTGCATGAGGACCAAGCCAAGCCAAGCCAACGAGTTTTCGTCGTAATAACCGGTCGGACGCTTTAAGCAGAGTCGTTATAAACGGATTCTACTGTATATGCATATTTATATTTAAAAACACTAAGTTCATGTTGCCGTCGTGTGGACTGAGAGCCGCAGGCAAAGCGTACGCTATAGAGACGCCCCTCAAATTTTGATATTTGAAATGTGTATAACTTCCATGTTAATAATACGATCTATACCAAATTTTTACACAATGTCCAGGAAAACATATTCTAACTTTGTACCAAAAATTCAGTCATGTAGCTTGACTGGTTGTGTGTGCTGTGGTATATTCAAAATGGTTTTCATCGATTTGTGGAGGCGTTGGTGGGCGTGGCAAAAATCCAAAAAAGTCTCTAGCTCTTATAGTCTCCGAGATATGTGTGTTTATACGGACGTACAGACGGACAGACGGGCAGATGGACAGACGGACAGACGTACAGACAGGACATGCTTCAATCGACTTGGCAGTTGACCCTGAGTCAGAATATATATACTTTATGGGCTCGGCCACGCCTTCTTATGGGTATTACATACATTTGTCACTGCTGTCACAAAGTCAATATACTCCTGGTACCCAATGGGCAACGAGTATAAAAATAATACCCTCAATTATTTACACATTGAGACACAGCACGAAGCGAAAAAACAAAACTGAGCAACAAACCGCAGTCGCAGTGTAAATTATATTATATTACACTAACATCGGGTATATACACTTTGGCCCGAAGACATACATCGCATGCATCGCTTTGTCAATTTTTTTGGAAATTAATGTAATTTTTTTTTTTACACACATAATTCCCTATGCACATAGCCTTAAGCCTTATGCCTTATGTCAGCAAAATAAAATTTTGACAATAGAAATTTTTGCCAATTTTCCGATAATTGAAATTTTTCAACACTTCCGATATTTTATTTTTATTTTTTTTTTTCATGCATTTAATACTTGAAGTTTAATTATTATAGAAAAAATTGTTGATAACTCAACTCTGTATATCGATAATAATAATTGTATATATATTTTTTTTGTTGTTATCGAATTGAATATATATCGAAAGTACAACTCTGTCCAAAAGTTGACATAAAATGAACATTTATAAAAATTTATTTCAGAAGTTATTAAGCGTGCATATTGTGTTAACCGAATTTCCCAATATTTTTTTTTTCTTCATTGCGTAATATTACTTCTTCTTCTTGTTTTTTTTTTTGTTTTTTTTTTTGGGTGAATTAGACAAAAAGGACAAAATGTCGAATAATCAAGAAAATGAAACTGGATCTCTTAGAGATATTATGAGCAATGTTATTAGCCATAATAATACCGTTATACAATCAATTTTATTTGTATCGAATGAAACTAACGGAAAGTTGCAAAATATTATAATGGATCTTGCTGAAACTAATCAAGAAAATGGACAACTTGAAAAAATGTAAAATTATAAATTTTTTTTTATTATATTTTAATTTTTTTTGTAGATTTTATTTTTTATATATTTTTTTTATTATTTTTTTCTGTATCAGGTTAAAAGAGAAGGATGAACGCATGAAGATATTAAATGAGAAGAACGCAAATCTTGCTAAAAAAAATACTATACAATATAGTAAGCATGTTACTCTAGTTGTCGATTTTGATCGTCATAAGAAAATTTTAAATCATCAAGCAGCAGAACAAAATAAAGATTTAATTGATATGCGTAATCAGGTTAATATTATATATTATATTTTTTACACATACATAACTCTTATTTATAATCATCCTCCCCCCCTCCCGAAAATAGGTTACAAAAGCTCAAGAAGAGAAACAAGAAAAAATTCTTCAATTAGATGCTATTAAAAAAGAGAAAGATTTGCTAATGATTGAGCTGGCAAAAAAAATTAGTAATACTGCTCCAGATGGAACTTCTTTGGAACAAGAGAATTTAGAATTAATACGTAAATTCTATGATATGGAGAAGGAGAATGTTGAGCTTGCAAAGCGTAATGAAGAATTATCTAAAGAAGTTTCCGATACAATTGATTTCGCTGAAGGCATTAAGCGTCGTCGTATTGATAATTAAAAAAAAAAATATTCTGCTATACAAAATTCTTAAGAAATAACACTAATAATACTCAATGATGCAGCTATTGGCCGCATTTACAAACATCTACAAAAAATAAACATCAACTATTTTTTTTGTTTATAAGTCCGTAAAGCATTGATGGTTGATGCTGGGACCTGAATTTCTTAAGAAATTCAGACACTTATACTAAGAACATATTAATACTAATAAATACTATGATATTATTTCAATACATTTCACTAAAAATAAAGCCTAACAAATAAATAAAAAATTAAAAATTTCTTATAAGCAGCAAATGATCATCCAATATTTCGTTACAACTCTTACAACTCTTTTTATTTAACAATTGGTTGAAAATTTAATTTTAATATGAAAAAAAACCCCAATTTTCTTTCGCCTGAAACAAATAAATTAAAAATTTCTTATAAGCAGCAAATGATCATCCAATATTCCGATATATTACAAACTCTTTTTATTTAACAATTGGTTGAAAATTTAATTTTAATATGAAAAAAAAACCCTAATTTTCTTTCGCCTGAAATTGAAGCTGAAAATTTCTGCTCATCTTCATATGCAAAAATTTGAATTAAAATACAGTCGAGTCTCGATAATTCGAAATGGCACGGGTATCACTTTTTTTTATGAATTAGACGGAAATTAGACGGGAATTTATCGAGATTTCTATTTAACGGGGCTATGTACATTCATTTGTAATTTTTTTTTTTCAAATTAAACGAAAAATTTAAAAAATAACATAAAATTATAAAAACAAAAAAAAATTCAACAATTAAGCAAAAACATGAAATTATAAAAAAAAAAAAACCAAAAATTCAATCTTTAAAATAATTGATAATTTTTAATTGCTGGATGTTTTTTTTTTCTTTTATTTTTTTTCCATTGCGTTTTCTAAAACTATTTGGTTGTCAAAGACACTATTTGGCAACAACAAAAACGTCACTTCTCATTGCTACCTGGGTGTCCACTTGGACCCCACATCACGGCCATCAAATCCAAAATGCCTTCGCAAGCTCCAGAAGATTGGATTATTGGCTTTTGAAGTCCAAAAGTCTTCAGCTGTCGACGAAGGTTTCTATTGCTCAAAGCGATCCTCACGCCAATTTGGACATACGGTATCCAAGTTTTGGGGCACAGCTTCAAGGCTAAGGTTGGTGCAGGCACGTGCTGCTCGGCGGGCTTCCCTGGGCAATTGAAGCTGATCTTCGCCTTATTCCGGTGAGCGATCAAATTAATCAACACAGCAGCCGATATAGCGACAGGCGCTCATGGCGCACCCAAACCCACTAGCTAGCAGGCTTGTCAACCCGCAAACTCTTCGAAGGCTGTAGAGACTACACCCCAGTGATCTCGCTTCCCGGGTCGTCCAAAAAAAAGGCACATCATGAGTCGAAAAAATAATTTTCAAGTTGAGGAATTAATGCTCTGAGGCTTGTAAATTCGTTAAAAATTTCTTCTCCATTGGCGTCATCATTCTCGTCACAATTTTTTTTTTGTTCCATTATCAATCGCTGAAATAATGTTTTATTTTTTGCGCGCGATTGATGCAAAATCTAACGGTGCTTTCTAATTACAAAAAATTTCGCATCGCAATTACGATTTATAAGAGTTTACGAAACAAAATTACGATTTAAAGAAAAGATTCAATATTCTTTGCGTTGCGCCAAATACTACGAATTAACGAGGGGACCAAAATTTTTATAATTTTTACGAATTAACGAATTTTTTTTCAAGGGGACAGAATTTTTTTTTACGAATTATTGCGATTTTCGATTTAGCAGTGGACGAATTATCGGGATTCGACTGTATTTTCAAATTATTTATTGAATTTCTTTTCAAAGGGAACAGAAATGTTTGCGAATTATTAAGAATTTCGCATTAAAGGGATACGAATTATCGCGACTTCGACTGTATATGCATATAAGTTAACATAGCAACAATAGTTCAAAAATTTCAATTTTTCTTTTCTACAACTACGATATGTTTTTTTTTATTTTTACTTAATTTTATTATACATATATCGATATATATATTAATACATCGATATGAATAATAATTGAATTTATCGAAAATACAACACTGTAAGAAAATTGACAGCAAAACTATATGAACAAAAATATTTCAGTAATAATTAAACCTGCGTATTGTGCTAACCAATTTTCATTGTGCTTCGAGAAAAAAAAAAATTTTCTTTTTTTTTTTTTTAAATTGAAAATCAAATTTTTTACTGAAAAAAAAAATGGCGAACAATCAAGAAAATGAAACTAGCTCTTTCAAAGAGATGCTATGCAGTGCTATTGAATATAATAATAGTGTTATTAAATCCATTTTATATATATCGGAGGAAACCAAGGGACGTTTACTAGATATTATAATGGATCTTTCTGATACCAATGAAAAAAATGAGCATCTAAAAAAAATGTAAAAAAATTGTACATTTTGTAAATTTTTCTATTACTATATTTCTATATTTTTTTTTAAATTTATTTTTTATTTATTTTTTTCTTTCTTTCTTTTTTTTTATGTATAAGTTTGAAAGAGAAGGATATACGCATAAAGATGTTAAATGAAAGGAACGCTAAGCTTGGTAAAAAAAATATAATACAATATAGCAAAAATATAAGATTGGTTGTGGAATTTGATCGCTTTAGAAAAAATTTAAATTTTATAACTGCTGAAAAAGATAATGAATTGCATGAAATGCAAAATCAGGTAAATATTATATATATATATATATTTAGAATATATTATCATCATCATCCTCATCATAAATAGATGTTAGAAGCTCAAGCAGAGAAACAACAAAAAATTCTTCAACTTCAAACTATTGAAAAAGAGAAAGATCAACTTTTGGCTGAACTTGCAAAGTTGGGGGGGAATACAACTTCAGATGAAATTTCTAATTTACAAAAATTTAAGCTAGAATTTAAACGTAAATTCGATGATATGGAGAAACAAAATATTGAGCTTAAAAAGCGTAATGATGAATTATCTAAAGAAGTCAATGATACAATTAATTTCGTTGAGGGCCTAAAGCGTCGTCGTATTGACAATTAAAAATTCTCCTACTAAAAATCCTTCAAAAATAATAACACTAAAAAATGATGGTCAATGTTTAATGGTGCAGCTATTGGTCACATTACAAAACACTTTCAAAAATAAACATTAGCTGTCCGTGCTTTTTGGACTTGAATTTCTTAAGAAATTCAAACACTTCTCCTGAAAACTCCTAACAAATAAATAAAAAAAATAAAAAATAAAATTTCGTTTTTTTATATTCGACTGAAAGTAGTTTAATTGGAGTTAACTTAATATTAAAGCCCGCAAAGATATAACATAGAGTATGAATACCTACGGCTATACTTTTGAAAATAACTTTGCTTTCTTTGTCTAACGGGTTTTATTTATTGTTTCCTCATTTTATTTTTTCTGCCTGCATTTAAGAAAAATTATATTGATTTCATTATAAATATAAAAAATAATTTTAATTTTTTTACAATTTTTATTTTGGGTAGCAAGAGTATATTGACTTTGTAACAGCAGCAAATGTATGTAACACGCATAAGAAGGCGTGGCCGACTCAGGATCAACAGCAGAGTAGATTGGAGCATGTCTGCCCGTACGTCTGCCCGTCTGCCCGTCTGTACGTCCGTATAAACACACAGATCTCGGAGACTATAAGCGCTAGAGACTTGATTTTTTTTGCAAAGTGTTTGTACTGTTTGCAGGTAGATCAAGTTTATTTTGGATTTTTGCCACGCCCAACAACGCCTCCACAAATCGATAACAACCATTTTGAACATACCACAGCAGCACACATCCAGTCAAGCTACAGGACTGAATTTTGATACAAAGTTAGAATATGTTTAACTGGACATTGTGTAAAAATTTGGTATAGATCGTATAATTAACATGGAAGTTATACACATTTCAAATATCAAAATTTGAGAGGCGTCTCTATGAGCTTGTAAAGCAAGCTTAGATGCCAGATACGATCGAATGCTTGCTCAATGCCCACACGACGGCAACATGAACTGTAGTACTTGTCTTCAAATGAACTAAATATAAATACAGTAGAATCCGTTTATAACGACTCTGCTCTAAAGCGTCCGTCCGGTTGACTCCTGCAACGAAAACTCGTTGGCTCTGGCTTGATTAAGTTCCTCATGCTAAGTTATACATACAAACTACTTTCGGTTATTGCGTCTTTCGGGTATAACGACGTAAAATCGTAGGTCCCTTGAAAGTCGCTATAAGCGGAATCTACTATATATCTTTGGGCATCGAGTATTATATAGTCGAGCATACTCAATTATAGCTTTCATACTTGTTTTTTTTTTTTATTTTTTATTTTTGCTTGTTTTTAAGTTGTTTCTATGTTCCAAGTATTACAATTCCTATACAATTTTCATATATAGACTCTAGCACTAGTCCAGAATGAAAGAGAAAGAGAGACTGTTCGTCTCTGCACTTGACTATCGTCTATTTCAATTAATTAATAACTATAAATAAAATTTAAATAATTTCAATAATAAACTAGCCGTCAAATATACGGAGAGGCTAGTGCAACATCTAAATCGTCTTGCAAGACAGCAGGTTCAACGCTGGCTCAAGAGTTAGTAGAAGGCTCAAACGTCATCAACCTCAAGACCTTCCCCAACGGACCTTAACGTTAATTTATATTCATCATCATATACGATATTTCATGTCCCATTATTACATCCTGCTTATTAATGTATGTAAATATCTGTATATAAATGTAAATATTTCTTATGTTAGTTAGTTTTTACCCTAGCTTCTAGTTCTTCTAATTATAATTCCTCACTAGATTAGATTACCACAAAAAGGTAACAGAACACTAGTCTGTAATATACTTCTTATTTAAATAAACAAAAAAAAAAAAATAATAATAATAATAATAATTAATAACTATAAATAAAATTTAAATAATTTCAATAGATGCGCTAGAAAGTATGCTATATAATATTGCCACTGTTATAATTTATAATTTAAATAAATAAAAAAATAATAATAATAATATTACAAATAATTTATAAATTATATTATTATATTATTATATTATTATATTATTATATTATTATATTATTATATTATTATATTATTATATTATTATATTATTATATTATTATATTATTATATTATTATATTATTATATTATTATATTATTATATTATTATATTATTATATTATTATATTATTATATTATTATATTATTATATTATTATATTATTATATTATTATATTATTATATTATTATATTATTATATTATTATATTATTATATTATTATATTATTATATTATTATATTATTATATTATTACATTATTACATTATTATATTATTATATTATTATTTATTACTGGAAATAATTGTAAAATTACAGCTCAAAAATTATTCTTCATTTTTTTTGTATATTTACAAAGAGTTTTTTCTTTGCTTTGTTTACGAGCGAAAATTGTTTTTTTTTTTTTTTACTGCCGAGTTTTGACAATTGTCGACGCTTTTTTTTATGCTCTTTTGTTGTTGAATTGCCCCATCAAAGTTTTCTTGTATTTTTTTTTATACTGTTTTGTTTGGTTTTGTTGTATTTGAGGAAGGAAACAAAGCAAAAAGTATTCTTGAAAAAAAGGAAAATAAAAAATTTTGACATTTGTTACAAAGTTACGTGAAGCTCAAGAAGAAAATTTCAACAAGGTTTCAGTCTCATTACATGATAATTGATTGAACAAAGCGTCTTGCTGGTAGAAAAGAAAGTGTATAAAGAAAGGGTATACCAGTAGTCTGGTAATATTAAAATTTCACTTTAAGATTCTATTCTATTATTTCATTTGAGGTTCGAGTGAAATTTGTTAAAGTTACAAGTTACGATAATTTACTTTACAATTTTGTAAGATTTTATAATAGATTTTTATACTCGGTGCCCATTGGGTAGCAAGAGTATATTGACTTTGTGACAGCAGTGACAAATGTATGTAACACGCATAAGAAGGCGTGGGCGACCCCATAAAGTATATATATTCTGACTCAGGATCAACAGCCGAGTTGATTTGGAGCATGTCCTGTCTGTCCGTCTGACCCGCCTGTCCGTCTGTACGTCCGTATAAACACACAAATCTCGAAGACTATAAGAGCTAGAGACTTCGTTCTTTTTGCAAAGTGCTTTTATTAGTTGCAGGCAGTTTAAGTTTATTTTTGGATTTTTGCCACGCCCACCAACGCCTCCACAAATCGATGAAAACCATTTTAAACATACCACAGCACACACAACCAGTCAAGCTACATGACTGAATTTCGATACAAAGTTAGAATATGTTTAACTGGACGTTGTGTAAAAATTTGGTACAGATCGTATAATTAACATGGAAGTTAAACACATTTTATATATCAAAATTTGAGAGGCATCTCTATAATTTATATATCTTTGGGCACCGAGTATTATACAGTCGAGCATACTCGATTATAGCTTTCTTACTTGTTATATATAGCAAAGACTTAGCTCTTAGACTGAACTCAAGTGAGTTTAGGTTCAATCAAATGAGGTTAGGTTCGATTAAATGAGGTTAGGTTCGTTTAAATGAGGTTAGGTTCGATAAGTTGTTGTAAGGATTGATAAAGTAACGTTAAGTGAAGTTAGGAGTGCTTGGTTGAGGTTAGAATTGATCAAAATAAATTTGATTAAAATTAGGATTAAATGAGGTTAGAATTGATAAAAAAAAAAATTGATTAATATTAGGATTAAATGAGGTTAGAATTGATCAAAATAAATTTGATTAAAATTAGGATTAAATAAGGTTAGAATTGATCAAAAAAAAATTGGATAAGGTTAAAGTGAGGTTATGTTCACTTCAATAATATCAAAAGATTTTTAAGCAAATTGCATTAATTTTTTTTTTTTTTTTTTTTTTTTAAATATGAAATTGAGGTTATGTTTTCATAAATTTTATATTGACCTCAAAAAGTAGACTAAAAAATTGTTACTTAAATTCAAATGACATTAAGTAAAGTTGAGGTTAGGTTTTACGAAAAGTTTTGCACTTAGCTAAAGCATCAAATGCAATTAACGAATGCACGCTTATCGATTAGCCGATAAACGATAACCGATAAGCTGAATAGACAACGTGACAGCAGACAATTGTAGTTGAATAATGCAACGGCATGTCAAAAAAAAAAAACTCAATAATCAATGATTGCCAATCTACAAACACAAAACCACATACAGTGAGTGAGAGAGAGAGAGAGAGAGAGAGAGAGAGTGAGACAAATATATATATATATATAAAGTAGAGTGAAGGCGTCTGTTATTGAGATTGATCTGTGTGTTTATGTAAACCCGCAGCCTGCGGCATAAAAGTGTGAGATGGAAGGCAGCTGCCTTCGACATGCGACATGCGACATGTTACATGCCACACACACACACATACACACACACAGAGAGAGTGAGACACAAACACAGTTTGTCTGACAGCATGTGGCAAAATATCTGTTTGCAATGTTTACACACACACACACAGTCACACACACACACACACATTGAAAAATTCGCGTATTTTGCATGACAGTGAAAAAAGTTTTGCGCACCTTTTGCAAAATGTTTCGCTAGCTTGTCGCCACAGCCACAGCGACTGTAGATACTGCGAGGCAATTGTTTCTATTTTTTTTTCTATTTTTTTTTTTTGCATCACGTGCCGCCTGCGCCACAATTCACGAACGTCGGTAAAATAAAGTTCAAGCTGTCATAATGTTACAGTGTTGCAAGTGCAAACTTAACGGAAGCTGCAGTTTTGTAGCAGTAGCAACATCACGCGTATAACGCTCGTGCAACGTAACGTACAACGTGCACTGCATATTGTGCTGCATATCTTCCACGACACATTCACAACTTGCCACCAACAACAACAACAACAACAACAAGATAAAGATGAAGATGAAGAAGCAAAAGTAGATAAAGAATTCATGAAATACATCAAACAGTTGACAGAAGCAAGTGGCAGCATGCAGCATGCAGCATCAATGGCAGATGACGCCACTTTTGTAGCATTTCCAACGCTCAACCAAAAACTCAACTATAAAACTAGAGCTTAAACATTTTATCTATTCGCAATGATGATAATACACTGCAATAAAAAAAAAGAGTAGTAGTAGTAGTAGAAGAAGAAGAAAAAGAAACAGAAGTAGAAGAAGAAACAGAAGTAGAAGAAGAAACAGAAGTAGAAGAAGAAGAAACATAAGTTGAAGAAACAGAGAAAAAAAAACAAAGCTTAATAGCAACACTTATGAAACTATTTAGAGATTGGATATAACTTAGAGCTATACGCTGCATATTTCATCAGCTTGAAGCTGATGATCGTGAAATTTTAAGTCTAAACGAGCTTAAAAACAGCCTTTAAACATTTGGAGAAAAGTTCCTAAGAATCTATTCCTGATTGAAATCATGTTGAAACTTAATTAATGTAAACTTTTAGATGCTACGAACATTTGGAGAGAGTTTACTAAGAATCCAAATAAATATACAAGAAGGAAATCTTGAAAAAGTTAAAGATTTTTTTAAAGTTGTCCGGAAAATCCAGGATATAAACGTTGGAGTTAGGGTTTTTTTTATTGAAATTTAATTAATGTAAACTTATAGATGCTGCAAACATTTGGAGAGAGTTTACTGAGAATCCAAATAAATATACAAGAAGGAAATCTTGAAAAAATAAAAAGATTTTTTTAAAGTTGTCCGGAAAATCCAGGATATAAACGTTGGAGCTAGGTTGTTTTATTATTGAAATTAACTTAATCAATCTAAGCTTATGGATGCTGCGAACATTTTGAGAGAGTTTCCTGAAAATCGCAATAAATAGACAAGAAGGATTTCTTGGAAAAAATTAAAGATTTTTCAAAGTTAACCAGGAAATAGAGTTAGGTTTTTTTTTTATTGAAACTATTAAGTTGAAACTTGATCAATGTATGGATGGATTATGGATGGATTATAGATGCCGCAGACCTTTTGAAGAAAGTTGCCTAATAAACGAAATTAACATATTATAAGAAAATTTTGATAAAATTAAAGTTACAATTATATTATGAAATTGATTATATGGAAATCCTGAAAACAAACATTGCAGTGATGTGTTTTTTTAAACAAGTTGAAACTTGATCAATGTAAGTCTATGGATGCGGCGGATAGTTAGAAAAAGTTAGCTGAAAATTGAAATAAATGAAAATAAAACATGCGTCAAGCTTAAAGCTGCCGCAGACTTATTGGTAAAATTATTCGAGAATCAAGTTACTATAACATAAATCATGGAGAAAGAATGTTGAAAGAATGTTGAAATGAAAGATTTTTTCATAGTTATAAAATTGAAACTGTATCAATATTAGTTTAAAGCTGCGGCGGAAATTTGGAGAAAGTTTCCTAAGAATCAAGTTAATCTTGGAAACAAAGACAGGGATGCAATTTCAGTTTACATGAAACGTAGCCAATGTGACCTCCTAAAAGTCATTATAGACAATCTGAAATTATTTAATAAAATTCTATTTACAATATTATATAGAAAAATCTAGAGAATAAATGTTTTGATTAAAGAATCGATGCATTGGTAAGTTTCATAAGTAAAAACATGACCAATATAAAGTTAAGGCTGTTTTTGAAATTGTTTGGATAAGATTTCATGAGAATCAGGGAAAATAGATGTTGGAGTAAAATTTTTTTGGTTAATACTATTTGAAATGGCAACTTGACTATAGAAAGTATATAGATATAGAATCAGAATAAATATACTGGAAATTACAGCTAAAAGTGAAAATATTTCCTCTATTCATATTTAAAGCTACAATAGATATTTTTAGAAATTTTTCTGGTAATATAGTTTCTATAACATATAAAAATCTTGAATGCAAAAATTTGGTATAATAATTTTTTTTATGTTGTAGCATAAAATCTGTAGAACTTTCAAGTAAAGTGTATTAAAAACATCGGTGTGAAAAAAAAAGATTGTCAAAAGATTCCTTTAGCAGTTGAAGTAAAAGTTAGTGTTGAAGTAAAGTGTCAGCCTGTAGGGTTAAAAATGCAAACCACTTTGGCTGTCGGAAAATTCATTAAAATGCAATATGTAAAAGCAAATTGATATTAGAAATATGTGGCAAGAGAAGTTGCAAGAAAGGTCGACAACAACAACAGCAGCAACAAATATGCTGCGGGCAGTCTATCGAAGTTAACAGGAATATAGAAATGGGATACGGATACACGGCAACGCAAGGCAAGGCAAGGCAAGGCAAGGCAACGCAAGGCAAATCAATTGCAAGAATAAAGTAAAGCTCGCCAATGTCTAGGGGAATATGGAGTGCAGTATGGGGGAGGAGGAGTGGGGAAGCTTTGGGGGAGGTTTGTGAAAGTGCAAATCGAAATGGATAAAGTTCAGCTGAGCACCACAAAAAGCGGTAAAATTCCATTGACTGCCGATGAGAGAGTTGAACATTTTTCAGCTTGCTTAGTTTCGGGTTTTTTTTTTTTTTGTTTTTATACCTAGATACACATAGGGGGTACTACGGGTATAATGACAACAGTATGTAACGCCCATAGCAAAAGGCATGTTCAGCCGCAGAATGCTGCCTCAGTAACAACAGTCAAGGATGCCCAGCTGTCTGTTATCTGTGTCACTCCTCCTGGATTTCCGAGACTGTAAATGTTAGAAATGTCAATTTTTTTTTTTGTAAAGTGTTTGAATTAGTTCAAGTTTATTTTGGATTTTTGCCACGCCCTCCAAATGCTACCAGAAATTGATGGAAACTATATAAAAAATAGTGCGCAATAGGCAGAATTTGAAAGCTGCATTTTGGAACACTTGTAATATCAGCTAATAAAGAAGATCTGTGCGACTTTGGATGTGCGACTTTGGATGTGCGACTTTGGATGTGCGATAGGATCCTAAATATGCAAGTTGTCTAACTTTATAATTTTTAGGTTACCGGGTATTATATAGTCAGACTCGACATTAGCTTTCTTATTTGCTTTTATTTTTTTTATCCTGGGAACGCATTGGAAAGCCAAGGCTGGGAATCAAGGCTGACTGCTGCTGTTCCTGCCGCTACTACTGCTGCTGCTGCTACTCCTGCTGCTACTCCTGCTGCTACTGCTACTGTTGCTACTACTGCTGCTGCTGCTGTTGCTGCTGCTATTGCTACAGTTGCTACTACTGCTGCTGCTACTGCTACTGCTGCTGCTACTCCTGCTGCTACTGCTACTGCTGCTACTGCTACTGCTGCTACTGCATTGGCTGCCAGGCAACAAACAGTTGAGCAAATTTTTAGCAAGGTAACTTTTTAATTAAAGCTGATTTCAATGAAGACAAGCAACAAGAACAACAACAATTGGAGATGGCAGGGAGTGCGAGTAGAGTAGATGAAAAATACTCTCAAGAGTTTTGTTTGCGGTTATTGTGGTTCGATTATGTTATTGCACATACAAGTAGCGTTACCAGAGCTACCCCTCACCCAACATTTATTTTCCTTGCAAATTTTAAATATTTTATTATTTTATATTCTCAATTTTAAAAATTCTTTTTCGTCTTCGTCTTCTGCTTCTTCTTCTGGCAAAAGCTAATAAATTCGATTTGTATTTTTTTTTGTCAAAAATTTTTTGTGTAAATGAAACATGCTCAAACATGCACAAACGGCAGCATATATGTATGTCTGTTATTTTAGTAGCAGTAACAGTAAATAAAAATATAAAGTGAATTTAAATTTCTAATATTTGTGATATTTTTGGTATTTTTAGTATTTTTTTTTTAATGTATTTTTGTTATTTTTTTTTTATGTGAAAATATGTTTAAAATCAATTAGTTGTCACACTTATTGACAGTTTCGAAGGCTATTAAAAAAAAAACCTGCAGTAAATATCACAAACAGAAAATACCAACAAAAAAATATACCAAAAATAAATACCAAAAAAAAATACAAGAAAAAAAAAAACAATTTTATAGCCAGAAAAAAAAAGGCAAAAGTTGAACAACAAGTATTTTTTCTGCGCTTAATTGACAAAAAAGCAGAACGAAATCTTTATTCCCTCTCTCTTTCTCTCTCTCTGTCTCTCTCACATACACACACACACACTTTCACGCTTCGCATTCTTTTTCGTTCACAATTTTGCAGCAGCAGCACGTTGAATTCCTTTTTATATATTGAATTATGACAAGTCAAGAAATTGTCTTTGCGTCATATAATCAAACAACACAAGCAACAAACATGAACGGACATGAACGAACATGAGCAAAGCGAAGTGAACGAATGAAACGAAACTCATAAATAGTTAAAAACAACTACAAAAAAAAAATAAAAATAAAAATACAATATTAAATAATAGCAAGAAATGAACAACTCAGACATACGCTAGTTTTTGACAATTTATCGATATATTTTTTTTTACTATCGATATTATGAATAAACATAATCAATTGTTCTCATAGCAAATATGCTGAGAATCATGCAAGATTTTGCAACTTTTGCTGTAAAATAAATATCGATAAATTTATCGATATATTCTCATATCGTTATATCTCGATTTTTGTGTAATCGAAACTCTAAATAATTATTTAATCATTTTATCTCACGAATTATAACGTTCGATAACTTACCCTATACATATTAATCGTTATCGATAACTATCGATAATTGTCCTTTTTGTTGCAGCTCCAACTGTCTATTATGCCGTAGAATAAAAATCGATAAATTTATCGATATGTCCTCATATCGTTATATCTCGATTTTTTTTAATCATCATGTTATCAATATTTTATAATGATATCGATTTTTGTGTAATCGAAAATCTAAATAATTATTTAATTATTTTATCTTTTGAATTATAACGTTCGATAGCTTACCTTATATTATATTAATCGTTATCGATAACTATCGATACTTGTCCTTTTTGCAGCTCCAACTGTCTATTATGCCGTAGAATAAAAATCGATAAATTTATCGAAATGTCCTCATATCGTTATATCTCGATCATCATGTTATCAATATTTTATGATATCATTTTATCTTTTGAATTATAACGTTCGATAACTTACCTTATATTATATTAATCGTTATCGATAACTATCGATAATTGTCCTTTTTGTTGCAGCTCCAACTGTCTATTATGCCGTAGAATAAATATCGATAAATTTATCGATATATCCTCATATCGTTATATCTCGATCATCATGTTATCAATATTTTATGATATCGATTTTTGTGTAATCGAAAATCTAAATAATTATTTAATCATTTTATCTTTTGAATTAGAACGTTCGATAACTTGCCTTATATTATATTAATAGTTATGGATAACTATCGATAATTGTTCTGTTTTTTTGTTGCAGCTCCACTTGTCTATTATGCCCCTTTTTGGCCTTGTGCTTTAGTTAACAGCTACATATAAAGCTCGTCAGTCATTCTCGTCAGCTTCTTGCAACGCACAGTAATAATAACAACAGCAGCAACAACAGCAACAGCAACAACAACAACAGCAATAATTTCCACGTGCCAACGCGTGCGAATGTGTCCCAATCGCCATGTTCCTCTTTTGTCTCGTTCTCTCTCTCTCTCTCTCTCTCTTAGTCTTTACACTATACTCATTTTTCATCTGTTCAACCTTCTGCTGTTGCTGCTGTCTCTCTCTCTCTCTCACACACTCTCTTTGCTTCTTTCTCACTTGCAGGCAACCTCGATCTGTTGTTATTCATTGTTGTTGTTGTTTTCATTTTTATTGCCCTGCAGCCAGATGCGATGCGTAGACGTAGAAATTGCTGCCTTTGCTGCTGTTGCTGCTTCCTCTGCCTCTGCCTCTGCTGCTGTTGCTGCTGCTGACTCTGCTGCTGCCTCTGCCTACTATGTTTGCACTGCTTGTTTGCACTGTCCACAACTAATTGGATTGGCAGCGGACATTCAGCAGGCGAATGGCAATCGCCATGGCAGTTTTAATGTTTGCTCTCTTTCACACACACGCGTGCATATGTTTTTTTTTGCTCCTTGCTGTTGTTGTTGTTGTATATGTTGTATGTCATGTTAAATTGAAATGCGCAAAAAAAAAATAAAAATTAAAAGCCAATGTTGCAATTAAAAATGACTTTGCGTACGTGTATTGCAAAAAATCAACGTTGAAACGATCAGCGCTATCGATATAAATTGCAATACTTTACGTTGTATAAAAACACGCGTAAATATCGTTTAAGCGTGAGCAATGATATTTACGATGTAAGCAGTGCAATTATGTATGTATGCATGTGTGTGTGCCTGCAGTGCGAAACGATACTTACACAGCAATGTAAGCAGTGCAATTTGTCTGTATATGCAGCATTTAGCACAACTTTAGCTAAAGTTCAAAGTAAACAAATGCAACTACTACATATAGACACACTTATGAATAAATAAATATTAAATTCCTTTTTTTTTTTTCAATAAATTTTTTATGAAGTGATAATTGCGCCCAAGCTGCCAAATTAGACAATGTCTGTATGTCACTTGTCTTCTGCCGCTGCCGTTGGGCGGCTGTGCATACATTTAATGTTAACGAGAGTGACACTCGGACAAGCAGTTGAACAAGCAGTTCGACATGCAGTGGACTGAGAAAGACGTCAGCAGCGACGGCCATCTTGTCCACTTGTTGTGCGCACCAACAGCTTGCAAACAGCTTCAAAATGTCCTCAAGTGTATTTCTCTTTCTCTTTATTCTTCTTCTTCTTCTTCTTCTTTGCTTTAAACAATAAAAAAAAAAGAGAGAGAGAGAGAGAGAAAAAATGTAAACGAGAAATTGAATGCTTGAGGGAGCAACTCTTGAGACTGTAGCAAAAGGAGTAAGCGGGATGAACTATAAAGCTTTGCTGCTACTGCTTGCGGCAACTTTGTTGCACAAAATGTGCAGCTACCAAGAAGAAGAAGAAGCATAAGATGGGCAAAACAATGAAAAAAAAAAAAAACAACAACAAGAAAATTGGAAAAGCTTTAAAAGTTGCACAGCAGCAGCAAATCGTTTTGTGGTAACTTCTTCTGAATTGGTGGGAGGTGGGGAAAGAGGAAGAAATGATATCAAGTCAGCTGAATGAACTATACAAAAAGAGAGACAGAGAGAGAGAGAGAGCCATTGGCTTCATCAAAACATTTCGCAACGTCGCTTCGTTTTAATGGGCAATGGCGTTGGCGATGACGATGTTCGAGCTGCTGGGTGTTGATGATGGCAACGGGCAATGGGCAATGGGCAACCCGAGAGCGACCTACCTTTTGTTGCTTAATTGGCGAGCTGGCCGTTAGAGGTGAATGCTAGAGATGGCAACGTGACTAGAAATGTGAACGAATGCTTCGCTTATAAGCACATTTCACTGTTAAAATAATTCAAATAAATAAATTTTAAAAAAAAGCTAAAAAAAAAAGCATAAAATAAGCTAAAATGGCAACACTGCTGACAAGGCAGTGCACTGGTGCTCTCTCCCTCTCTCTCTCTCGAATATCATGAGCCTATGCTTAGCATAAATTGAACTGCTTGCTAAAAAGTATAGGCAAAAGCACAAGCGTGACACTGCTTAAACTGCTTGCGTGCTTTGATCATTTAGCGCTATAATATAAGTTAAAATAAATTGCATTTCACGCAACATGTGATATTTCATTTAGGCTTTTTGCTAGTGCAAGGCTAAATCACGTGAACAACGCTAACTTTACACTGGCGCAAATAGGTTGGCCAAATGTGACACGACTCAAGAGAGCAAAGTGAAGTGAGTGAGTATGTGAGTGAGTGAGTGAGTGAGAGATCCCACTGCTTGCATATATTAAAATTGAAGGAGACTGAAAGAGAGTGTGAGAGAGAGAAAATGAGAACATTTTTGTGCCGTGTTTCACGTCCACACGCCATTTGCATTCCATGCAGCATTGTGTGGGCGTTCGTTCACTGTGTGTGTTTGTGTGTATGTGTAAAACGTGTGTGCTATATAACTTTGGCAACTGGCAGCAACTGGGCATCACAAATACGTAATCACAACAGAACAGGAATAGAAGCAGCTGAGCAGCAAAAGCTGAAGCTGAAGAGCTGTCGCTGCGACTGAGCCGGCAACTGAGCTGTGGCAGATTGAAGGCGTCAGAAATGACAGCGACAAAACAATGTAGGCAAATGTGCAACGCGAGGCACGTTGTGGCACGTTGTACAGCTGCCACTGTCAACAATAACTGAGACACTTGGAATTTAAATAATAATAAAAAAAAAAATAATAATAATAAAAAATGAAAATAAAAAGAATATTTAAAATATTAATAAAAAGAAAATTATAAATAATATTAAAATTAATTTACAAATAGTTAAAAATTAAAAATTAAATTTCAAAACAAATTATAAATAATATTAAATTAAAGTTAAAATAGAAATTTGTAAAAAAAATTTCTTCAATTGAATTTTTGCTTACTTGCCAAGTCTTGCTGAATTTCTCTTAGTGCACTGCTTGCGCTGGGACTATGGGCAACAGCAGCAGCAATAGCAATAGCAATAACAACAACAACAATGCAGCAGAAGGGTCATTGCAGTTATGTCACATGGCTGACTTAATTCATTCATTTAGACGACGACTCTGTGACAATTGTAGGTGTCGCGCCCTCTGTCATTTCGTTGTTGCCAGACGACGCAGTGCAGCAAACAGCAACAGCAACAGCAGCAGCCAGTGGAGAGCCATTATAGGGCACCCGACGACATTGTCAATGACGCTGGGCAACTGGGCGAAATTATTATTGCCTTGCTGCAGCAAGGCAGTTGGTCGCCAACGAAACTGCTTGTCTGCACTCTGCTCTCTCCTACTACTATTACAACTACATATACTCCTTGTCGGCACTGCACTGCATACGCTACACTCTCCCACTTACTGCTATAACAATGTATACTGCTTGTCATTGTTCCCTATGCCCTGCTGTTGGTCGCCATTGTGTATGAGTCTCTCAATCTACTCAAATTCGCTATATCTTTCTCTTTCACACAAACACATGTACAATATGTAAATGAGAGTATGTGTTTGTGTGTGTGTGTGTGTGTGTGTGTGTGGATGACATGTGTGCTCCATCTTGTTATGACATTTGAACCATTTCGCGCGCAGGTGGCAACGGGAATGAGGCAACAAAAAGGGTCGAAAGACTTGGAGGGACATTGGGTTGCAACACCATTTGTCAGCTAGTCAATCAGCAACATATACACACACACACACACATTGAAATAATGCATTGTTCCATGTAATACCTTTTTTTATTATGTGCATTTTCACACACACACACATACATACAACACCTGACAATGTTTAATGTGAATGGTAGAAAAAAGATATATGAATGGTATATACATACATACATACATACATATGTGTAATATATGATGGATGGTCTGCTGATCTTGTTTAATATCTGCAGTTTTACACTTTTCTTCAATAATATAAAATCCTGCTGTGAGGCAAAATATTTACTACTTGCTTTATTTTGCACAGGTGTAAAGCAGTGTTATTTGCCAAGCAGTGCGAAACATATACCAAACAAATCTAATTGACGATCAGCTGTCGTATATCGAATATGTGCGTCAAGCGTGTAAAAATATATTTTTTAAAATTATTGTTAAATATATTTGTTATGCTTTTAAAAAAAAAATAATAACAAATAAAAAAAATAAATTTAAATCAAAAATATAATTTATGCAAACAATTAATTAATATCGATTAAACAAGTTCATTTATCGATAACAGTTAAGCATAAGCAAAGTATTAGCCAAAGCATAAAAAAGTTACTTGTAAAAAAAAACTACACAACTAAGCATAAAACTGATATATAAGTAAATTAAAATAAAATTATTCGTAATAATTTATAATAAATATGTTTTTAAATTGCTATTCAAATTCTAACTGTCAGCTGTTTGACAATATGGCAGCACTACAGTGCTGCTAGACGCAAGCGCAACAGCGTTGCCATACAATCAGTTCAAATTTAACTTTTTGCGCTAACGAACGCTGTGAGAAAGACGAAAGAGCATAAAACTGACGCTGCTAAATAGACGAAAATATTCTGAATAAACGTGCATTGAAAATATAAAAGTTTAATTAATAATATGCAATTAACTGCAGTTAATAAGCAGCAGCAACAAATAATAGCAATGCGCACAAGTGCCGTCGCAGTCGCCTCAATGGCCTTGGCAAGTAACAAAGGACAACAACAACAACAGCAGCAGTCGCACAAGCAGCAGCAGCAGCAGCATGAAATAAAGGAAGAGGAGGAAGAAGAAATGAAGCAACAAGTGAAACAACAAATTGCGCCGAATTTAATACAAATAATGGATAAATTACAAAAAGATTATGCAAATTATAAATATACAGTTTATCGCTGTGCTAGTAAATTTATAGCACTACAAAAAATATTTCACAGTAAGTAAAGTGAAGCAAAAAAATCTGAAAATTGTAATAATTTTATAAAAAATTTATAGCTGTAAAAATACCGTATAAACTAGTGTTGGCCATATTGGAGCGTCATGGCATGGCCGCCACTAGCGGCGGTAATAATAATTTAAATTTAATGGTGCCACCATTTCAATTAACATCATTGTTGCATGATATATATTTTGCATGCGAGAAATTGGGGCATTTTACAAAAACACAAAATTATAATTTGGAAACATCAACAACGCTACTTGCAAATTTCTTTTGGAATATTTATGATCCGTAAGTAAGCAGTGCACAAAGCAGTATCATCATGCTGCAAATCCAAGCAGTTTTAATTATCATCATTTACACTATGTACAAATTTCTAATGCTCTCTCTCTCTCTCTTTCTTTCTTATGCAGTCAACGACGTCATTCAATTTCACTGCTTGAAATCAAGGTGACATTTTTATTGCTATGTAAACTTTATAGCAGTGAACATTTAATTGGTGATTTTTATAATTTATTAGCCGATACACGTGCCGATTGTGTATCACGTTTTGCCTTTGAACAATTATTACATACATTATGTAAATTATTAAGTTATCTTGGTGAATCAAAAGCATATGGTATACATAATATTCCCGTTATGTTGGAACAATGCTTTTCACGTGCCGCTGCCGGTTTAACCGAACAACATTTTCATAATTTATGGACGCATGCGCAAACACGTTTCCTTATCTATGGCAATCTATTGGCATTAATTAAACGTATCGAGGATACTGAATCATTAATACATAGTAATTCATGTGCTGCCTGTCGCATGGAACATATTATTGGCATACGTTTCAAATGTCAAATATGTCGCGATATTTCACTCTGTTTAACATGCTTTGCATCGGCAGCACCAACACGTTGTAATGTTGTTGGATCACGGCATGAACCATCGCATCGTATGTGTGAAGTATTTGTTGAGGATCAACAGCCGCAAACAAAACGTTGGACACGTTATTTGGCACGTCTCTGCGCTTGGTTTCCATTTGCTCAAAAGACTCAACGACGTGCCGAGGCCGAAGATGAGGAACGTCGCGGTTTTTGTAATGTTCCTGAATGTAATAATAGCGTCGGTGTCGGTGTTGGCGTTGCCGGTGCCGTTAGTTCAGCTCATGATCCTAATAATGCTACAGAGTTATCACCAATTCCAGCCGAAACACGTAGCATTCATAGTGGAACTTCAACGTTGCGACTGAAGGCAAATAATGATAAGACAAAGCTAAAGGAGTTGCCGCAAATCCAACAGAAACCGCAACAGCAGCAGCAGCAGCAGCAGCAACAACAGCAGCAGCAGCAACAGGAGCTTTGTAAGTGGCAAAGTTGCATTCTCTCTCTCTCCCTCTCTCTCTCTCCCTCTCTCTCTCTCTCTCTCTCTCTCTCTATTGCACTCTGTCGCTCTATCTACAACTTTGTCTGCATGTCTCTTTCGTTATCTCTTTCCTCCATCTTCATCTCTATCTTTTTCTCTACTTCTGTGCCTTTCTCTGCCACATCCTCTGTATCTCAACAACTCCATCTCTCTCTCTCTCTCTCTCTCTGTCTTCTTTCTGCCCTTTATCTCTCTGTGTCTCCCTTACATCTCAGTTTTTCTCTTTAACTGTTTATATCTCTAAATCTTCGGCTGTCTCTCTATCTCTCTCCCTCTCTATTTCTCGCTCTTTCTCTATCATAATATCTCTATAATTATTTTTATCTGCATCTCTATTTGTCTCTCCATCTCTTATTATTTATGTATCTCATTACATTTTTTTCTCTCTTTCTCTCTCTCTCTCTCTCTCTCTTAACCTCTCTCTCTATTCATCTATCTCATTAATTTCTCTCTTCCTATCTATTTTTATTTTCACTGCTCATCTCATTCCTTCTCACTCGCATTTTCGTCATCTCTTTCTTCCTCTACCTGCTGCCCTTCCCTCTATATCTCTCACATAAATTACATTCTCTCTCTCTCTCTTGCACACTCTCTTCCTTTTGTAGGCTCCCTCACTGGCCTCGCTAGCAATGCCTCAGAACGTCTACAATCAATAATCGATCGCGTCTTGCTACAAAATGCGTAAGTCTATCGATAATATATCGATATATAAAATATCGCAACTCAATATCTTTTTTTTTCTCTTGCAGCAAATTGGAAACACAATTGCAATTATTATCGACAACATCGAGTGCACAAATCTCTGAATTTCTTAGCGCACATCAACGTTTTCTACTACAAATTATCGATGATATGCGTCAGTTATCGGTATGGACTATCGACATGTATATATATATCGCGAATATCGATTATTGACTGACATTTTTTTATTATTATTATTATTGCAGCGCGCTTCATCAGCGGCGCCATTGATAAGCTCAACATTCTTAAATGCCAGCACACCGCAACGTTTATCGGTGCCAGTGGTGCAAATGCCATACGATATGTATGCGCCTATCGGACCAAATTTAACACATTCCAGTGCGTACTTATATTATAATATACTTATACTATCATCTATGTTATCGATATGGTTATCGACTGTACTATAGATAGTACTATCGATAATGTTATCGACTGTACTATATACAGTACTATCGATAATGTTATCGACTGTACTATAGACAGTACTATCGATAATGTTATCGACTGTACTATAGACAGTACTATCGATAATGTTATCGACTGTACTATAGACAGTACTATCGATAATGTAATCGACTGTACTATATGACAGTACTATCGATAATGTTATCGACTGTACTATAGACAGTACTATCGATAATGTTATCGACTGTACTATAGACAGTACTATCGATAATGTTATCGACTGTACTATAGACAATACTATCGATAATGTTATCGACTGTATTATAGACTGTACTATCGATAATGTTATCGACTGTACTATCGATAATGTTATCGACTGTACTATAAACAGTACTATCGATAATGCTATCGATGGCATTGACAATAATATGATCGATAATAGTTATCGATAGTTTACAACATGTTAATTCTAATCATTTTGTTATCTTCCTTCCCACTCCCGCTGCAGTCAATGGCGCTGATCTTAATCGAACTTATCTAGAAGCAAATAAATCCGATTATTCACTTAGCGATATCAGCTTATGGTTCGATCAGCGACGTTCAAGTGTACAACCAGGAGCGACAATATCATTGCCAACAACAATGCTGCCACCGTTGGGTGCATTGTTAGAGCAATCGATAAATTTGGATATGCGTGATACAGAAATGGTGAATTTCAAATTGCTGTTGAATAAAGTGAAAGAAATTGTTGAAGATTCATATAGCGATAATGCTGAACTATCGGAGGCAACACAAAATTTAGAAAATGTTTTAGATAACATAATTAAAGGTGAAGAGCAACAGCGACGTCGCAGCATAAGCAGCGCAAGAAGTTCACAGCATGTGGTAATTAAAGAGATTTAAATAAGACGAAGGAGGAGAAGAGAGAGAAAGAACAGATCATAGATATATATATATAAAACTATATATAAAAGAAAATTGACAAATTGCAAATGCTACACTGAAAAAAATGTTTATTGGAAATGCTTGAAAAATTTATAGATTTTTTTTTTATTCATATGAAAAAAACAAAAACACTAAAAAAAAAATTATCTAAAATCTGAAAATATTAAAAAAGAAATATCGAAAATGGACAAATACTATAGCAAAATATATGCTAAAAAAATTCACGGCTAATGTGCTCGAAAATCTGAAAATATCTATTACAAAAAAAAAAAACCTTATTCCAAAACTATATTTTAGCTACATGGAGCTGAAAATTTGATTATACAAATTTTTGTAAAAAATCTACAAAAAAAAATGTTTCTTTATTTTTTACATTTTGTAAATTTTCTTATGAAATTTTTGGATAAATCAAAAAAAAAAAAAGAAAATCACGGTTAATGCTCGAAAATCTGAAAATATTTATTACAAGGAAACAAAAAAAAAATCGTAATACAAAACTAAATTTTAGCTACATGGAGCTGAAAATTTGATTATAAAAATTTTTGGTAAAAATCTTAAAAAAAAATTTTCTTTATTTTTTTTTACATTTTGTAAATTTTCTTATGAAATTTTTGGATAAATCAAAAAAAACAAAAAAAATCACGGGTAAGGTGCTGGAAAATCTGAAAATATTTATTACAAGGAAACAAAAAAAAAAAAATCGTAATACAAAATTAAATTTTAGCTACATGGAGCTGAAAATTTGATTATAAAAATTTTTGGTAAAAATCTTAAAAAAACATTTTCTTTATTTTTTTACATTTTGTAAATTTTCTTATGAAATTTTTGGATAAATCATGCGAGTTTTTCATTATATATTTTCTTATATATATTTTCATTTTTGACAATTTCAAATAATTTTTATAATATAAAATAATATTAGTCTTAAGTTAATGGCAATGCTTTAAAAGCTTATATCAAAGTGTCTTGTATATAGTGTAAGTAATCGAACATATATATATATATATATTTCTTTATATCTGGCAAATTTTTGTAATACTTTGTATTTAAAATTTTCACAATTTTTTTTTTCTTGTTTATATATATAAATTATTAAAAATTTATGATATATAGATATATAAATCTTTATAATTTTTAATTCTTGACAAATATTCGTAAAAGATTTTATATTTTTATTTTTTTAATATTATAATTTCTATATATATATATATAAACTGATCTTTGATAAATTTGTGTCATATTTTTCATTGCATAAATTTGTTTAAAGATTTTTTTTTCTGCAATTTATTTTTGTTCATTTTTCAAATTTTGTTATTTTAATCCTATGATGACATATGCGCAGCATTAATATGTTTTAACAATTTTTAGGATTCAATATGAATTAATTTCTATATATCGATATATATATATATATAACTATCTATAGCTATAAATACAACTGTATTCAAACGTTTATATAGAATAAGCTAAAAATCCGTCCATAAAATTATTTTTTTTCTTTACGATTTGTACAGTTTTTTCTTTATTCTAATTTTTATGTGAATAATAAAAAAATAAAGAATTTTTTCTGTTAAAAATAAGAAAAAAAAACCTTGATTCAGATCTTTTTATACTCTGAATTCCGTATCGCCAGAAAATTTTTTTTTAGATACCGCAGATCTTTTCCTACTATCCATTTTTTGACCCAAAATTACAGAATTACAATTTATTATTCTGGCATTCAGAAATTTAGACAACAAATACAGTAGAATCCGGTTATAGGGACTTTCAAGGGACCGACGATTTTACGTCGTTGTCACGCAAGACGCACTAACCGAAAGGAGTTTGTATGGGGACCAACCAAGCCATTGAGTTTTCGTTGTAATAACCGGTCGGACACTATAAGCGGAGTCGTTATAACCGGATTCTGCTGTAATTATCTATTACAGATGTTTAGGCCTTTAGGCCGTTCATTTTTTTTTTTTTCTAAAAATAAAAAAAAAATCCGTATAAAAATGATTCCGTGATCGTTCCTGCTACTTTTGCTCCTGGTTCTCCTCCTGCTGCTGCTGTTACTCTTGCTCCTGCTCCTCTTCCTGCTCCTGTTGCTGATTTTTCTCCATGTTTCTCTTGCTGCTGCTTGTACTTTTCTACTACTTCTACTGCTTCTTTTGCTTCTACTTCTACGGCTTCTGCTTCTTCTGCTTCTGTTTCTGCTTCTACTGTTCCTGTTGTTCCTTCTTCTGTTTCTCCTGCTACTCCTTTCACCTCGCTGCTGTTCTTCCAACTCATATTGCTGCTACTGCCGTTTTTCCAGCTTCTCTTCTTATAGTACTGCTTCTCGTATGCGTCTTGCTCCTTCTGATCCCTGCTCCACATACATGCTGCTTCTTCTTCTGCTCCTGTTCCTCTTCCTGCTACTACTGCTGCTGCTATTATTACTCGCGCTACTGCTGCTCCTGTTTCTACTGTTCCTGCTTCTATTGCTACCTTTGCTGTTTCTCCAGCTTCTCTTCCTATACTACTGCTTCTCGTATACCTCTTGCTCCTTCTGATCCCTGCTTCACATGCTACTGCTGCTGCTTCTTTTGTTCCTTTCCCTATTCCTGCTGCTACTGCTACTGCTGCTGCTTTTATTACTCCTGCTACTATTGGTACTGTTTCTACTGCTTCTGCTTTTACTGCACTTTTTGCTACCTCTGCTGCTACTCCTTTCACTCCTCCAACTCCTATCACTTCTCCAACTCCTATCACTCCTCCAACTCCTATCACTCCTCCAACTCCAATCACTTCTCCTGTTCTTTTTGTTGCTTCTACTGCTCCTGCTTCTATCGCTGCTGCTTCTGCTATTCTTGCTGCTGTTGATTTTCCTTCTGATCTTATACAACTTCCTCTTAATACTGATTCTCTTTCTATTACTGCTTCACTTACTCCTCTTGCTCTTTCTGCTCCTGTTCCAAATGTTGCTGCTGTTGCTTTTACTGCTGCTTCTTCTGCTCCTGTTTCTGCTTGGACTGCTCCTCCAACTCTTACTGCTGCTCTCCGCTACTTCTCCTGCTACTGCTTGCTGCTGCTGCTGCTTCTCCTGCCCCTCTTCCAATTACTGCTGCACCTAATCCTCTTGCTCATCCCGCTCCTGCTCTAAATGTTGCTGCTGCTGCTTTTACTACTCCTGCTTCTGTTTTGACTGCTCCTTCTGATACTTCCCGCTGCTGCTCTGTCAACTCTCACTGCTCCTCTCGCAACTGATTCTCTTGCTGATGCTACTTTTCCTATTACTGCTTCACTTACTCCTCTTCCTCATCCTGCACCTGCTCCAAATGTTGCTGCTGTTGCTTTTACTGCTGCTTCTGCTGCTCCTGCTTCTGTTGTGACTGCTCCTTCAGCTCTTACTGCTTTTCACGCTATTTCTTCTGCTACTGTTCCACTTACTGCTCCTCCTGCCGCTTCTCTTCCTATTACTAATTCAACTAATCTTCTTCATCATCCGTTTCGTCTTCTTGCTGATCTTTTTGCTGTTGCTGCTGCTGCTGTTTTATCTTCTCCACCAGCATATCACTATAAAATTCCAATTTATGCAAATGTTCCATATCCTCAGCCGTTGGTAATCTTTGCTCTTTTTCTTGCATTTCTAATAAACGCATACGCTCGGCCAGCTCATCATTTAATGATGATTCCAATAACAAGGCAGCATTTTTTGGTGTCTCACAGGCTGCAGAAATTTCATTTAATTCCAATTTCGTAACATTACAATGTAATTGCAATAAATCAGTTTGCAGACGATGCAATAATAATGAAAGTTCTGTATCATTGCCACAATAGATAAGCCAATGTTGTGATGGATGTTGATGCAACAGCATTAAATGTGTTTGACGATTATAAAAGATGCGTTGCGTTTGCACTTGCGCTGCGGAAGTGTTGACATTGTCAAAATTGAAATCAATTTGTGTTGCATCTAAGAAAGCTGCAAGAGAATAAGAAATAAAAGTTTGCTAAAAAGTTATAGACATTGCTTGCTTGCAACATGACTTACATGACTCTTGTTGCTGTTGCTGTTGTTGTTGTGGCACATCAATTGTTTCCAAATGAAATTTCTTAGCCAATAGTTGCTCAAATTGTTGCTGCTGTTGCATTGTTTCAAATATTAAACGTAATGCTGCCGTTGATGTTTGTGTCATAATTAATGCTAGAAAATCTTCATGTAATGTATGTGGCAAAAATTTAGGTATATGCATATCCATATCTTGCAACAATGCAACAATATTTATACTTGCCAAATGTATTTGCAATTGTTGTTTATTATTATCCTTTGTTTCTCCATGCAATTCATAAAATATAAAAATATTTAAATGTTGCTTAAATTTCAACAATTGTTGCACATCCAATGATATTAACATAACAACGCTACATTCTGGTGCCAATTGATTAGCATGTGAACGCCAATATAAACCACTGCCATTGCTAGCATGTTGCTCTTGACATGCCCAAAATTGTGCTAATTCATTATAATCTTCTGGTGGTTGACCATCTGCTTGTAATGGCAAATCATAGAAACGATAATCAAAACTTAATTGTACAATTTCTGGTTGCTCTTCGGGTAATTCTAAATATGGTAACAATTCATGTAATACACGTGGACGTATACTGCTAGCACTATTTGTTAATAATGTACCAATAACTAGTTCTGTGCCTTGACAACAAAAACGTTGCCATATATCACCGCAACGACGTAATAATTGTTGTTCCTCCATCAATGGTGAACGATCGGCAAGTTGTGCCAAAATGTACACGTTGACGTAAACGTTGTAAATCAGCTGCATTTTGTTCACGTAGTGCTTGTAATTCAGCTTTCCGGGCATTAATACGTTGCTCCAATTGCTGTAATTCATTTGTAGTTGCCTCTAATGCTGCTTCATTCTGTTTATGTTGCTGTTGCTGCTGCTCCTGCTGCTTTTGCTCCTCCTGCTGCTGCTCCACCTGCCGCTGCTCCTCCTGTTGCTCCTGCTCCTCCTCCTGCTGTTGCTTCTCATACTCATACACATCATCGCCATCTTTATCTTGAAAATTTGTCAATTTCTTTTTACCACCAACAAATTGTAATTCAACATATGCTTGATATTCAATTGGTCCATCAATTAAACGATAATTCTCAATATTATCATATTCAGCAATTATTATAAATTTAGCACTTAACTCATCGGGACGCTGTAATATAATTAATTTTTGCCAGCAACGTAATAATATATAAAAATATTTACTTAACCAAATATATTTGCCAATATTTAATGGTAATTCATCAGCTGTATATAACATGCTATAATTTGCTGTATCACCACTTGTATTTGCAATATCATCACGTATTATAAAATTATTTATTGGTCCTTTATATGTTGATAATTGTGTTGAAATTTCTTTTAATTTTGTTTCTTTTAAATCAATATGATGTATTAATTGTTTTTGTTGAAATTCATAAAATTTTAAATTACGTGCTAGCACTAAACATGATTTAATGCGTTTCACATGCCATTGACTACAATATGCAATTTCATTGCGTTGCAATAAAAATTCTGGTACATCTTCTTTAAAACGTGATAACATTATTACAAACAATTTTGTAAACACAATAAAATGAGCGCAAAAATTTTTGTAGCTTATCACAGCGTTGCCACACTGTTAGTATTTGCTGTTGTTAAGCAACACTGTAAAATGCTCAAAATTGCGCACGCACAGCTGATGCGCAATTGACTAAAATATGCAATTTCATTGTGTTGTAATAGAAATTCTGGTACATCTTCTTTAATTCAAGGTAAATTTATTACAAAATGTGCGCAAAAATTTCTATAGCTTATCACAGCGTTGCCACACTGTTAGTATTTGCTGTTGTTAGGCAACACTATAAAATGGTCAAAATTGCGCACGCACAGCTGATGCGCAATGGACTACAATATGCAATTTCATTGCGTTGTAATTGAAATTCTGGTACATTTTCTTTAATTCTAGGTAAATTTATTATGAAATGTGCGCAACAACTTCTATAGCTTATCACAGCGTTGCCACTCTTTTGGTATGTTAACACTATAAAATTCTCAAAATTGCGCACGCACAGCTAACTTAACATGGCGAATTCGCACTACGTTGCCACTCTATGCCATATTCAATAAATTGCTCAAAATTGCGCACGCACAGCCAACTTAACTTTTGGCAAAATTCAAATATATATCGCATGCGCTAACGTTAACGGCAACTATCGATTGACAATCGATATATACTGCTCATGCGTTGCCGTTACAGAAACAATGGGGAAAATAATTGACTTTTTAGGCAAATCAAATATGATTAAAAATATTAATGTCTAAAAAAAATTGTGTAAATAGAGTTGGAATTCATTTATTAATAAAAATAAATATGTATAATATATGGTAAATTCAAGTAATACTTTTTGTTTAAAGTCACTTTTTTTTATACGGACAAAGTTTGGGCTATTGAGCATATATAATGCTTATATTGAATCAGAATCTAAATCAAAATTAGAATCGATTATAGTTTTTTTTTTTTGATGATGATTTTTTTTTTTTCTCATCGTTGCAAACCGTTGCATCCGGATCCGGTATTGGCAGTGTAGTTGTAGTAATTTTCTCACTACGTGGAAAAACAATTTCGGGACGCTTGGATAAGTCCATGTTAGTAATATTACGACAGGCTAATCTTGGTTTTCCGCCGTTCTCCTTCATTTGTTTGGCCTTTGGCTCATCTGTTTCGTCATCATCACTGGTATTGAAGCGAGTAGCTGCTTTAGCTTTTCCTATTGGAGGAGGAATTGTAATATCTTGATTTTCCAGCTTAGGCACAGCTAAGTTTGATTGAGTCTTTGATATTGGGGGAGACTCCCACTTTGATATTGGAGGCTCCGGCTGATTGAAATCAAAGTTTAGTTTAGTTCTGGGTATTGGACGATCGGCAATATTTTCCTTTTTCACATTAGGCTGAGCGTAATCCAAGGTTAGTTTGTTCCTAAATATTGAAGAATCGTTAATATCTTCCTTTTTCAGCTCAGGCTGAATGTAATCAAAGCTTAGTTTAGTCCTGGGTATTGGCGGCTTAGTAATAGTCTGCTTCTCCAATTCAGACACACCAAAATAAACAAGTGGTTGTGTCTTTTTTATTGGATGATCGGTAGTATTTTGATTTTGTAGATCAGGTTGCATGAAATCAAAAGATAGTTTTGTTCTAGGTATTCCAGGCTTGATATTGGGCTGCTGCTTCTCCAATTTAGGCATATCGAAACAAAAGCTTGGTAGTATGGGCTTTGGCATTAAAGGATCGATAAGATTGGGCTGCTGCTGCTTCTCCAATCTAGGCATATCGAAACAAAAGCTTGGTAGTATTGGCTTTGGCATTAAAGGATCTATCTTAGGCTCAATAAAATCAAAATTTAGTTTACGTTTTATCATTAAAGGATTTCCAATTTCATGATATTCAAATTTAGGTGGCACAGCAATCTTAGGACTTTCGGGTTTCAATTTTACTGGTGAAATTGTAATACGTTCTTCTTCAAATTTAGGTATAGACGAATTCAAATTACGTTCAGTTCTTGGTATTGGAGGATTTGAAATACGTAAAATTTCCGCTCTAGTTAAATAATTACGCTTTGTATTATTCTTTGGCATTTGAGTAATGTTAACATCTTCTATATCAAATTTCATCGGTTGATTTTCATTTAATGGTATAAGTATTGGATTATTGATAATATTCGATGTTTCCATTATAGATAAACGTAAATTATCAGATGAACGAGTTCTTGGACAATTTGCTGAACGTAATTTTGGTTTAGTTATTGGAATATTATAACCAAAGGCTACATATACAAATGATATATCACCTTCGATATCATCATTATCATTTGGTGGTTTTGTTTTTAAATTATGATAATGATATTCCTTAAGTATATCAGCATATGGACCAATACGATTTTCATTATATGTAGTACATTTAGTTAAATATGGTGTCCAACGTTTTGGTATGCCAGCAATATCACGTGCAGCTGCTAAACAAATGGCAGCAAGAAATGATGGCATTTTACCTTGAAAATCATTAATTGATAATGTAATATCACATAATGCTAATACAAGTATTACAATACAACCAGCCATATCTTCAAATTTTTCAAATTCCGGTAATTTTCGTTGATTTCCTTCTACTCCAAGAACATCAAGAGTTTCATCATTGTCAGATGTTGTCTTCATTTTTTCACAATATGAATTAAAATCAGCGCGTGTTATACAACGATATGCTAATAATTCACCAAAACTTGCGGTTGTTGGATATAATATATCAAATTTAAATAATATTAATATTTTACGTTCCATATCCATAAAATCACATTTTTGATATGTTGAATTAAATAAACTATTCATGGCAGCATAACGTGGCACTTGTGGTGGTGTATTTATAAGTTTAGCTGCCAATATTACAGATGTTACGATTAGTAAATGTTGTTTACCGCTTTCAACATTAAAATTATTAATCATACGATCAATATAATATAATGCTAAATGCATTGTACGACGTCCAAGTAAAAATTGTTCCGTTATATATTGGGTGAGAGCAACATTTTGTGGTTTAAATTTGAAAAATTTTGTTTTATATTTTAAGGGTAGGGAACGTTTTTCCGTTTCTTTCATTGTTTGAAAAAATTCCTCAATATAATCAATAGTAAAAATTGTTTTCAATATTTGATTTATCAAATTAGATTTTTGATCATCATTATTATCGCAAAGCGATAAAAGTGTTTCTTCCTCAGCCGGTATTGGCATTTTTCTTTGCCGAAAAAAAAAAATATATATATAAAAAATAAATTTTTTTTTTTTATTAAAATTATTTATTTTTACTTACTTGCAGAGACGAAAACTTGTGAACAAAAAATCCAGATGAAATAATGAAAATAATTTTTTTTTGATTTCCAGGCACTTTAATTTCACAGCCAACTGCAATTGAAAATTGAAATTATTTATTATATATATCATTTATTTATTTAACTTACACAAAATTGCAGGCAGAAGATGACAACGGTTTGAAATTTATTTGTCTTGCAGTCCGCAGTCAACTTTTCAAAGGCCAAATGCAAAAAAAAAAAATTTTATTACAGTATAAATAATAATAATTATTATTTTATTGTAATTAAATCTTTATTAATTTCATGAAAAAAAAAAATATTAAATAAAATCGAATTAAAATTATATAAATATTTTATTTTATATTAAATTTTATTTTACTTACTTTCTCGCACACGATGTGAACTTGCGAAAAGCCGGTTAAATAATGAAAATAAAATTTCCAATCACTGCCAACACATCGATTCAGTAGCCAACTATAATCAAAATAAATTTTTATTTATTGATGGCAATTATTTTACTAGCTTACCGAAACGTATCGAACACGCCGCCAACTTGATTCAAACAAAAATTTTTTTTTTTTTTTGCAAGCGCAGCTAACTTCACGGCAGAAATTTCTAGATTCTAGACGTTTTTTTTTTTTTGAATTATTTTTGCCGTGCCGTGCCGTAAACTTTCGTTTGTTATAATTTCGGTTTTGATTTATTATTTGAATTTAATATTATTTATTTTGATATGATTTTTATAGAATTTTATTTCACTTTCACATCAAACACGTTGCAAAAGCACATGTAAAAAAAAAAAGCTAGATAAATAATACAAAAATTATATTTTCAAACACAGCAAAAACTTGAATTTCATAGGCAACTTTGATGAAAATATATTGAAAATATAATACGATGGCTTTGATTTATTTAGCTTAAAAAAAAATCAAAATGTGCAGATAACTTTTTTTTTACTTTTATAAATGCAGTTCAAATATTACAAACGCAGCCAACTTAACGGCAGTAACATCAATTCCTTACTCCGAATGCAAGCTTGACACATGTCATCTGCGTCGCCATCTTTATTATCGATTGCATTGCAAAAAGCGAACGCGCAGCCAACTTAATTTTTAAGCTGCCGTAAATTTTAAATTCAATTTCAAATATCGATAAATTAATCGTTGGGGCAACTTTGATGCATGCGCAGCCAACTTCATGTGTCAAGCATCTTTTCATTACTTGTAAAATAAATTAAATTCCAACGACATTTTTTTTGTTTTTGTTTTTTGCTTATTTATTAAATATTTATAAATTGCACAATGCACAAAATATTTTTATGGCAAAAAAAAAAAAAGTTAGAAATATATGCTTATGTACATACTATATATTTACTATATATATATATGAATAGGAACTAATTACGCGGCTCTTTCAAAAAAAAAAAAAAAAATTATAATAATAATAAAATTAATTATTGGAACTTATTCCGCATCACACGGCCTGATTACTTAAAGTAATCGCCATAGCAAAATAAAAAAAAAAGTATATATATATATATGAAAAAAAAAATAAATTAAATTAACATTTGCTCACGCGATGCTATTACAAGCGGCGCCTTTTGCTGCTGACTACTGCCGCTGCTGACTGCGCTGCCGCCGCCAATGACTAGCGAACGTCGCATACGATTGCGCTGTAAACTTGAATTACGCTCGCGTACAGATTGACGCAACTGTTGACGCCGACCCCCTCCTGCCATTACATTGCTGCCGGCTGCATTTTTTTCTGCTGCATTCATTGCCGCCAGCAGATCAAAGGCAGCGCGTTTCTGCTCCTTTGTCCACATATTTGTCAAGTGTTGTTGCGTTGACTGCGACTGTGACGTTGGTAACTGCTGCGTTGACGGCAATTTAACAGCCAATGGTGGACGACTTGGACGCTGTGGCTGCTGCTGCGACTGCGACTGCTGCTGTTCAGTTATTGTTGGCGCCGCTGCTGCTGCTGCTGCTGCTGCTGATGTTTTAGTTGTTGCTTTATTATGCGTTCGCGTTAAACCAAAAATTGAGAGAATCGATTTACGACGCGTGCTAGAGGCATTACTATCGGCAGATTCATTGCTTGAGACGCTTGTTTGCATTGGCATTGGCTGCGTTGCTGTCGTCGTCGACGTTGGCTTCGCTGGCGACACAAATGTAACTTTACGCAGCGTATTGTTATTGTTGTTGTTATTACTGTGCAGAGTTTTGGGTGCCGTTAGCAGCGCTAAATTCATTTTGGCAACCGTTGGCGATGTTTCATTTAATTCAATGCTGCAATAAGTATCATCATGACGTGACAATTGTCGACTGCGCAACGTTGGCAGCGGCAGTGGCAGCGGTTGTCGCTTGCTATTATCGCTTCCTCCGCCAACACATTGACATTTCATTTGCTGCTGCTGTTGTTGTTGTTGTTGTAATTGGATTTGCATTTGCAATTGTTGCTGTTGCTCCTCAGCTTGCTGCAATTTTTGCAACAATTCACGTTCCATTGCCCTAACACGCTGCTCAGCCGCTTGCAGCTCATTGGCGCGTTGCTCCAGCAGCGATTCTTGTGCACGTATTGCATGTAAACGTTGCTGCAATGCATCATCAAAAATATGCTGCGTTATGCGTTGTGGACTCTGCTGCTGCGACTGCTGTTGCTTCTGCTCTTCTTTTTGTATGCTCTCGTATAGCGATGGATCCGATAATTGTTGCTTTTTATTGGCAAAGATGCGACGTTTTGCAGAATAAAATAGTTCAGAGCGTAAATCTGGTGTAAAGACGCCGCTTAAACTTAAACGACGCTGACCATAACCTTCATTAAAACTATATTGATCCGTGAACATAGTACTAGAAAGTTCTGGACGTTCCTTAACATCATTATCATCATCATCAAATAATTTACCCATGCCAGGCATATAAAAATCATCTTCAGCTGCAACTAATTGTGGAAATTTACCATCCACTTCACAAATATTACGCACCAATAATGGATGTCGTGTAATTATTTCAATGCTAGGACGTTGCTCATGATCAACAGCAAGCATATAGCTAATAATCATTTGTAAATCTTCACTAAATACATTTGGTATACAACTAAATGCACCTTGAGCAATATTCTCCGATAATTGTGTAAATGCACGACCACGAAATGGTGGTCGTAATGCACATAATTCATAAATCAGACAACCAACAGCCCAAACATCACTTTTACGATCATATTGTCGTCCTTTTATCAATTCTGGACTCATATAATGCGGTGTACCAACAAATGAGGCAGCAAAATTTTGTTCATGTCGTAAAACACGGGCTAAACCAAAATCACCAAGTTTTACATTACCAATAGCATCTAAAAATATATTTGCTGGTTTTATATCACGATGTAATATTGTTGTACCATTTGATATTTGATTATGACATACTTGTAATGCTCGGCATAATTGAAATAATACACGCCATATATAAGGCTCGGGGAAACGCATATGTTGATTTCTTGCACGTTGTATTAATTGTGCTAAATCGCCACCATCACAACATTCCATAACAATATAAATTGATTTAGCTTCATGATTAATTAAATGATGATAATATTGAACAATATTTGGATGTTTTAATTGTCGTAATACGCTTATTTCTGATATTAATGATTCACATTTATCATCATCAAGTTCATCATAATTCATACCCTTCCATGCATATAATATACCAGTTATTTTATCTTTTACTTTATAACAAGTGCCAAATGCACCGTTACCCATAACAGCAAGCACTTCATAATCTTGCAATGTTTTCTTTGCAAATTCATTATACATTTTTGTTGCTGCTGTCTGCGGCGCAGTTGTTGTTGTTGTTGTTTTCATTTCTTCAGCACTCATGCTGCAAGGCTGTGTATTTTTGCGTTCTCTCTCTCTCGTTGTTTTTATTTTCTCTTTAATTGCCGCCGTCTACGTTCACGTTCCTATATTGTTCTGTTTGCTTTGAATGCCAAAAACTAACTGATGCGAGCTCAGCATATTTTTTTTTTGGCTCCTGCAAACGAGTTTCGGCAATTTCACACACACGCACTCAACTCTCACCCACACGTATGTACATAACATTTACCTGCGAAAAAACAACAAGAAGAAGAAGATGCATAAGAAGGAAGAGAGCGCGCTGAGCGCAAGTGCAAAGGCTTCAGATTTCTGCCTGTCGTCTAGAGATGCGCAAGCAGTGCTGAGAGAACGTGACAAAATACAAGCATACATACATGCATACACACACATACACATACATATATTTTATTACGTTCTTAGAATGCGCGCTCAGCTTACTCAATATTTCGCTCTCACTCTAACATATGCTCATAGACAGTGCACTGAGCATACAGCAACGCCGACGCCGACGCACTTTGCAAAATCTGACACGCAGCGGGAAGTTTTAACAGTTGCCTTGGCGAGTCTTGTGTACAAAATAAAAACCGTTGGAATATAAAGATGATGCCTGCAATGTTTTTGTTGCTCTGCATATAGAATATATAGAAAAAACGTCCTTTTCACACAGCACGCCTGCAATTTGAACAATAGTGCATGACCATAAAAATTAAATTGGTTTTTTTTTTCCTTTTATATTTGTTACATTTTTGGTATTTCAATTTGTGCCTTTTCTTCACTCAAAGAGATTATGTTACAAACAAATCAAATTTCATACATATTTCTTTCGTTTATTTGATGCCCTTCTGCTTTGCTTATTATGCATTTTGCCATCTGTTATGTTGTCTATTTTTCAACTTTTTCTCTTTATTCTAACTTCTCACACACACTCTCGCTCTCTCTCATATTCATTGAGCAAAGCACGCGTCATTTGAAATTCTAACGGCGAAATATATGCAAACATACATTTGCCATCTCGCTTGCACAATTATACATTTTGCCTGCACTAATTCGTGCCGGCCGCACTGTGTGTAAGATAGAGAGAGAGTCTAGTCTGTATGCCAGGTATAATGAGAAACAAGTTACAAGTCTTCAAGGCAGGCTTATCTTTATCCACTGCGTGTTGCTATTGTTGTTGTTGATGGTTTTATGGCTTTTTTTTTCTTGTGTAAAGCAAAACAATGGATAACCCAAAAATGCTATGCTGTAAATCCTTTATAAATAAATCACACTCTAACCACAAAAAAAAAAAAAATACAGGTAAATTTCTATTTCAAATTTTCACATAGCCATATTGCAGTTTATTTTTGAATGACACAGCAGTGAGAGAAAAAGGAAAAAAAAAAATTTGGATAATAATAAGTAGTATTAGTATTATATGCTAAACGACAAAAAAAAAGAAGAGAAACATCACCAAGATGGCTGCTTATTCTCACTGCCAGCGGGACGAGCATATAGTGCGCTCTTATCACGGAACATTGTCATACGTTCCGTTTCCTTCTTATCCAGAAAATGTCCCAATGCAAGTCCAAACAATGGTAATGCTGCCCAAGCAAATCGTTTATCCAAACCGAGCACCATATTTACTGCTGTGTTTGTTGTTATGTTATGTTATTTAGCTTTGACTTTTGAGAGCGGCGCTTTGTGCTGCTTGCTGTTGTTGACGTTTCCACTCACGCGTATGCGACCAATCAGCGTAGATTGAACCAAATGAAACAGTTGGAAAGAATATAACTGCACCGTATTTGCGCGCCAGCTGTGAGATAACGCTGCTGCCCATATATACAAATATATAAAATTAAATGTCTTGGTGTCGTATGCGAATATTGATTCTAAAAAAAAAAAAAGGAAACACAGAACACAGAACTTATGATGAGCAACAATGCAATATTATTAATTTGTTATGCTTTGATTTTTATTTTAGTTATATATTTATTATTATTATTGTCGCTTTCGTTACGTAATGAAATTTTGTGGCAATAGTAGAGATATAAAGATGTTAGACAATATAAAAATATATGAATAACATTTTTTGAATGCTTACATTGTTTTTATTTATGCGTTGTTATTAATTATTATAAACGTACGAAAATAATGTCAAAAATTTTTTTGTTTTGTTTTTTTTTTTGTTATTATTATTATAAACTTACGCTTATGCAAAAGCCTCGTCGTTTAGGGATGTGAAAATGCTTGCAATATAATATATCGATGTAGCATGTACGCATGCGATATATCGATATTGTACAAAAAAAGAACAACAATTGTCAAGTGTGTGCATACATTTTAAATTAAAATTGATATAGCGAAGCGAACAGTGTTGCACTTTTCTTTTATTTTTCATTTTGCCGGTCGCAAAACAACTACAAAAAGAAAAGAAAAATTAATGCTGGTCGATATAAATTAGTAAAAAAAATTTGCAAATTCAATTTTTGCAATATAATATATCGATGTAGCATGTATGCATGCGATATATCGCTATTGTAAAAAGAACAACAATTGTCAAGTGTGTGCATACATTTGAAATAAAAATTAATTTCATAACGATAGTCGTGCCAATAGCGAAGCGAACAGTGTTGCACTTTTGCACTTTTATTTTTCATTTTGCCGGTCACAAAACAACTACAAAAAGAAAAGAGAAATTGAATGCCGGTCGATTGTCAGTGAAATTATATATAAATTAATAAAAAAAAAGAAATTTGCAAATTAAATTTTGTAATCATTTATTATTATATTGTAATTAATTGAAATTCATTAATTAATTAATTAATTGCTAAACTCTGTTGTGTATTGCGTTGTGTTTGCAATAACAACAACAAATTCCAAACTAATTTGCAAATCTGGATGCATGCAATGAGATGATTGCCGTCGCAGAACCGCCATCGGAATTTATTCCACGCGGTCGTCAAGCGGCAGATGAACATCCTGGACCAACAGAACCAACATTACTTAAATATTTACCAACCGAACATTTATTATTACAACGTTTACAAAATGTTAACATCTCAGCCGGTGGCATTTCATCAATTGATGAACCACAAGAATTTTGGTGTATACGTGAAATTTATGATGATTATGAATTAAGTTTTGAACGCTTACAGCGACAACAACAATTATTGGAACAAATAAAAAAATGTGGTCCAAATGCAGCAGCAGCAACACAATTAACATCATTACCAGCAAATTTATTAACAGCATTACGTGAATTACGTGAAGAGCCAATGTCTGATTATATTGTTAATAATGAAGAAGAATTATATGTTAATAAACATACAGTTATTTGGACACAAGGCCTTAATGATGATGATAATAATAATAATAATTTAAATAATAATATTGCCAGTGAAACAAATGTACATAAACGTATGTGTTTCACATGTGATACACCAGTAAAATTTGCATGTTTCTTAAATCGTCGCTTTGTACGCGGACGTTTGGCACAACTTGATGCTGCATTAAAATTGGAAGATGATAATTTAACGGCAATATGTATTATTGATCAGGATGCATTACGTGTTTATTGTGATAATGGTGAAGATTATTTAGCAAATCTTGATTTTCCAGTATCAAAATTATGGCAAACAATGCATGGATTATTACTTGAAAAGGATTCATGTAATGCATTAATATCAAATTTAACAATACCAATGCCAAGATTATTTTCTATATCACATCCATTGCATGAAGCATGTCCCGTTGTATTACGTTCATCAACAAATTTAACAAGTTATATGACAGAATCTGAATATAATGTTGTATTTACATCAGAAAATTCTGATATTGTTTTATTATATGATGCAAAATTTTATAAACATTTTGTTGCACGATTACGTAAAGTTACACCCGAAGAGGTCAATTATGTTGGACAACAACAGGAGTTACTTACGCATACGGTGCATGCAGGACGTACACCTGGTGGTGGTTCGAATAATGTCAGCTTTAGTTCTACTAAACATACGGGCGGTAATAAGCTTTACTTCTTTCAATTTCAGATTATGTTTCAATTTTATGTGTTCCTTGAATTTTTTTTTAATATATTTGATTGATTGATATTTCCTTTGTTCCAAATATTAAATTCCTTCATTTTTATATTCCTAAATCTTCTATACTTCTGAACTTTCGTATTCCTAAACTTTCTATAATTTCAAGTTCCATTCCAGTTTCAATTTTATGTGTTCCTTGAATTTTTTTTTAATATATTTATTGATTTTTCTTATGTTCCAAACATCAAATTCCTTCACTTTCATATTCCTAAACTTTCTAAAAATTTCAAGTTCTATTCCAGTTTCAGTTTCATGTGTTCCAAATTCCCTTAAAATATATTTATTGATATTTCCTATGTTTCAAACATAAAATTCCTTCACTTTTATATTCCTAGATCTTCTATATTTCTTAACTTTCATATGCCTAAACCATTTCAGTTTCAATTTCATGTGTTTCTTTAATTCCTTTAATATATTTATTGATATTTCCTATGTTCCAAATATTAAATTCCTTCATTTTTATATTCCTAAATCTTCTATATTCCTGAACTTTCATATTTCTAAACATTCTAAAATTTCATATTCCATGTTCCATTCTTATCTTATCTGTTTATTTAAGTCACTGTTCCAATTCCATTTGTTCCAAAGTATTTGGATCAGTAGATTTTGAGTCACTGTTCCAATACCATTGGTTCGATTATGTTTTCTGCACAAAACTTTTGCTATTTTTAAATACAAAATTTTGCTTTTGCAATTGAACATTTCATTTCACATTACTACAATGTGTTCTGTTCCATTTCATTTTGTTCCGCGGCATTTTGAAAAAAAAACATTTTTTCATTCATTCACAGCCACGCCCAAATTAAATACTACCTCATTCCTGCAACCGGGCGGACACAATTTCACCAAATTTGGTTTAAGTCAATCGCAATCCTTTAGCGGTGTTCTAGGACAATCCAAGTGAGTTTTATTACATATAGTCTGATTATCTGGACTATTATACTCTATGTCTCTCGCTTTAGTCGCGCCTCGCTGGGCACACCATTAAGTCAGCTGCAGAATAGTATTAGCCAACAATCGCAATCGATTAAGGATATGCGTAAAATGACGCATGTGAAACCAGCGAAACCCATTGAGCCAGAGATGTGTTTGGAGCACATCTGGACAGAGAATACATATGGAACGTAAGTGAAATAGGAAATTTAATTTAAGTTCTTCATACTCTTCATATTCTTGCAGTCATATGGATATAAAAACTTAGCTATATGTCAGCTATATAAATGTTATGTAGTTATCCCATTTATACCAATATTTCTATGAGACGTAAGATACTGTAAGATTTTTCAGAATAGTTTAACAAAGAAAAAACATATATAAAAACTTAATGTTTGAGCGATTGTTCCTATGGCAGCTGATCTTGGATCAAATTTGAGCTGATTGCAGAAATAAACCAATAAGTCTTTCATAGAAAAACTGAATATTTCAGGAGATTGTTCCTATGGCAGCTGATCTTGGTTCAAATTTTAGCTGATAGCAAGAATAAACCAATAAGTCTTTCATACAAAAACTTAATATTTGAGCGATTGTTACTATGGCAACTATACGTTATAAAGTTGTCCGATCCAGCTAGTTTCGACTTGGCATTCACTGAATTTGCAACATTTACAGCCTGCTGTCAATGCTGATCAAATTTTATATATAAATTATAGAATTTGCCATGCATCCTAGGAAGCATTACAAAAATTTCTGAATTTGCCATGCATCCTAAGGAGCATTACAAAAAAATTTCATTTCCGAAAAATTACAAAACAATAGTTTTAATTTTTTTCTTTTCATCTTCACAGTCAACGTGAATTTTGTGAGATGGCAACACGCGCATTTCTGCACACAGATCTTGTGGGTCAAACGTATCTATGTTATCTTTTGGCACGTTCATGTCGACTGCAAATGGTCTTGATTAGTGGCTATAATACAAGTGATTTGCAACTTTCGACATTGGCATCAAAATTGCAGGCAAAAGATGCCGTTGGTTTACCGCGTATGCATATGATTGCTGTACTAGATCCTGGTGGAAGTTTAATACTTTATACAGGGACAGTACTTATCTCCAAGGTGCATATAACGCCGCTATTAACTAAAATGCCAACTACAACAGCTGGAACAGCAGCAGGAGTAGGAGCAGGAGCAACAGCAGGAGCAGCAGCAGGAGCAACCGTAACAGTAACAGCACCTACAGCATCAACAGCACCAACAACACCAATGACACCATTACAGGCGACAGCAGCACAACTTAAAGTTACAACAAATTCATCATTTGTTGAGGTGCGTCGCAGCAGTTTATTGCCTACCAAGGCAGCTGTTGATCTTAGTGGATTTGATGAAGATTTAGAATTACATATGTTATCGCCAATACAGCCGCCAACGATATCATATACACAACGACAGGCGCATAATATATGTAAATCATTACGTGATCCAGCTGGAAATCGTTTAACACTTGTTTATGCCACAGGACGCATGTTACGCATTGCATTGCCATTGCTTAATGATACACGTTTAATAACACGTTGCATTGCTGCATTGCGTCAAGTATTAAATCCTACACAATTTTTACATTTCATAATACGTTGGTATAGTGCCAGAAATCCACCAGGTTCTAGAGATTATAGCATTGAACAGGAATGGCAATTATTTCGTAGCACACTTTTGGGTCTTATGGGTTGTATGGCTGCTGCCAATGAGCATCCATTAACAGATGATTCTTATACACGTTGTGCTACACCACCGCCAGCAACATCATCATCATCATCGACATCATCATCATCGTGTGCGGCACAGGATGAGCCAAAGAAACGTCGAAAATATAATGATTGTGAAGCATATACGGATGATGATTGGGAATTTTTATTAATGCATACAACGCTTGCCGCTTTGGGTGGTGATGGCTCTCAGGCGTATAGTGTGGATGTTACAGCTCCATTATTTCGTATGCTGCCAGCTGTTTTCTATGGTCTACATATGCTCTATGAGGATCTAAAACTTGATTCAATCTTTAATAGTGCACTCTCCTATCTGGCAACGGTAAGTCGTCAATGAGAGACTATGGAATATACATACATATCTATAAGACATATTAAAGGGTTCAATCTTTTGGTTCTCTCTATATTATTCGAAATTCCAAGGCAAGCTTCCTTCATTTTACTTCCTCTTCAGTTTTTTTTTAAGATCCGCTATCTATTTATTCATTTTTTTTTAGTTCACAAACATATTTCCTAGTTTTGATGTCTACGTATGTGCAAAATTTTTGGAATTTCTTATAAAAAGGTTCCTTCGTCCTACTTCTTCTACAGTTTCCAATTATATCTTATTTTTTAAAAGAAGGGAAAAGATCCTGCAAGATTATTTAGTTTCCAAAATTGTTTTTATGTTTCCCAAGTCTATTTCCTGGAAAATTTGTCTATCTTGAACTGAGATCCTAACTATAATCGACTGCAAAAGCAAAGATCCTATAATTTTAATCAGTATCCAAAGTTGTTTTTGATGTTTGAGTTTATTTCCTGGTAAATTTCACCATCTTAAACTTAAACCCTAACTATAATCGGCTTCTAAAGCAAAGGTCCTATAAGTTTATTCTGTTTCCAAAGTTCTTAACAAATTTTCCAGCCTATTTCTTAGCAAATTTCACCATCTTAAACTTAAACCCTAACTATAATTGGCTTCTAAAGCAAAGGTCCTGCAATTTTATTCAGTTTCCAAAGTTGTTTTTGATGTTTGCGTCTATTTCCTGGCAAATGTTACCATCTTAAACTTTAACCCTAACTATAATCAGCTTCCAAAGCAAAGGTCCTGCAAGTTTATGCACTTTCCAAAGTTCTTAAGCAAATTTTCCAGTCTATTTTCTGACAAATTAGACTTTTTATAACAGATATCCTAACTATAATCGACTGCAAAAGCAAAGGTCTTGCAAGTTTATGCACTTTCCAAAGTTCTTAAGCAAATTTTCCAGTCTATATCCTGACAAATTTGACTAACTTAAGCGAAGATTCTATTTTCATGCCTCTTATGTATTTAGTTCCTAAATTTCTCAAGACAAATCCAAGGCTGACAATAAACTTTCTTCTCTTGAACTATAACAGTTTCTACATCAAATGGCCATCGATATGCAATTGGAAAGTTATATACGACATTATCACTTGGATTTTCCGGAACTAACGCATAAAACAACAAAAATGACAATGTTAAGTTCAGAGCATGGTGTGCTAATGTTATACCAGGAATTATTACGTTTACCAGCACCTAGCATCTATTTACAATTGGAACATGTAATATTAGGACGTGAAGAAGTTGTACCCTACAGTTATGTGGAATGTGTTAATGAGCGTAGTCGCAACATGTTGCAATTAGTATCCCTAGTTGTACATGGACAAACAAAATTAAAACAATGGTGGCAACAATTAGAATTACTCGGTGCCGTACAATCAAATTATCCAAAACGTAATAAACGTAGCATAGCTGCAAATGTGCCACGTTATCATCAATTATTGGAATTATTATTATGCATGCAACTAACACGTCGTGAAATTGAACGTTTACCAGCTGCAGTTCATTTAATTGTAGCTGAAGCTTTAGAACAAGCACGCATTGATCCACCCAAAGGATGTAGTATTGCAACATATGATTTAATATTACGTCCCGAATTGGCAGCACATTCTCAATTACCATTTATGGAATCAACATTAGGAAAACCAAATCCAGTACGTGTCTATAAAGAGGATTCATTATCACCACGTTGTACACCTAGTCGTGGTGAATGGCCAATGCCAGAACCGGAAGCTGATCAATTACGACACGATGGTATGGATAATATGGATACAAAATTATTACGTTTACGTTTTCCCGATGATATGCGTGTAGAGGAAGTTCGTCGATTGCTAAATAGTGCTGATCCTGTTGCCATTGAAGTGACACAATCGCCAGGAACAAGTGATCATGAATTTATTGAAGAACAAGAGAAACAATTATTTGCACTTTGTGCACGTACAATGACATTGCCACTGGGACGTGGCATGTTTACGTTACGCACAATGATGCCACGTCCTAGTGATAGTATGCCAATGCCAAAACTATGTCTTGTAGGACGTGAACCAACAAAAGGTACAACAATTGAAATGCAACAAATTGAATTTCCAGCAAATATGCATATGTGGCCATCATTTCATAATGGTGTTGCAACTGGTCTAAAAATTTCACCACAAGCTACCGATATTGATTCAACATGGATTGTATATAATAAACCAAAAACTCAAGCAAATAATGCTTTAGAACATGCTGGATTTCTAATGGCATTGGGTCTCAATGGACATTTGAAATCATTAAGTTTCATGAGTGTCTATAAATATCTTGTTAAATGTGATGAAATGACAAGTGTTGGTTTACTCCTTGGCATTTCGGCAGCACATCGTGGCAGTATGGATACAAAAACAACAAAATTATTAAGTGTACATCTTGAGGCATTATTACCGGCAACAGCCATGGAATTGGATATACCGCAAAGTACACAAGTGGCTGCATTAATGGGTATCGGTTTATTATATCAAGGTTCAGCGAAACGACATATTGCTGAAGTTTTATTACAAGAAATTGGTCGTCCGCCTGGTCCTGAAATGGAAAATAGTGTTGAACGTGAATCATATGCAATGACAGCTGGTTTAGCACTTGGTTTAGTTACCTTAGGACAAGGTGAATCTCCAGCTGAATTACGTGATTTACAATTACCAGATACATTACATTATTATATGGTTGGTGGTGTTAAACGTCCCATTGGTGGTTCACAAAAAGAAAAATATCGTTTAGCATCATTTCAGGTGCGCGAAGGTGATAATGTTAATATTGATGTTACAGCACCAGGTGCAACATTAGCATTAGGTTTAATGTTTTATAATTCAAATAATATTGCAATTGCTGAATGGATGCAAGCACCAAATTCTCGTTATTTATTGGATATGGTACGTCCAGATTTCTTATTGTTGAGGACCATAGCGCGCGGTTTAATTTTATGGCAGGATGTGCAACCAGATGATATTTGGTTTCGTGCACAATTTCCATCAAGTTTACGTCAACATTTACGTCCGCCAACACGTGATGGTAATGAATCTCCGGAAGATAATGATGTGGATTATGAAGCTATAACGTAAGTTTTTACCAAATTTCTCACTTTTCACTTTGTTCTCATTATTTTACTAATTTATCTTCTTCTTTTCAACAGTCAAGCTTATTGCAACATTTTAGCTGGCGCCGCTTTTTGTATTGGCCTTAAATATGCTGGCACTGAGAATACTGTTGCATTTGGAACATTACGTGCTGTTATTAAAGAATTTCTTGGTTTTCCTGGTACACCAATGGGTGAATGTGCTGGACGTACAACAATTGAAAGTTGCCTTATGATTTTACTTATATCAATTTCATTGGTATTTGCTGGTTCTGGTAATTGTGAAATTTTACGTATAATACGTTATTTACGTTCACGTGTTGGACCACAATATCCGCATATAACATATGGTTCACATATGGCAATACATATGTCATTGGGTTTATTATTTTTGGGTGCCGGACGTTATACAATTGCCAAAACACCGGAATCTATAGCAGCATTAGTTTGTGCATTCTTTCCAAAATTTCCTATACATAGCAATGATAATCGGTAAGTTGTTAATCTATCTCTTTCTCGCTCACACTATCAATATACCTATCTCTTTCTTATTGAATATTTGTACTTTTCTAGGTATCATTTACAAGCGCTACGTCATCTTTATGTTTTGGCTGTAGAACCACGTTTATTTCTACCACGTGACATTGATACAAATTTATTATGTTTATGCAACATTTCTGTATTGGAATTTGGTTCCAATGAATTACGTCGACTACCAATTGCACCCTGTATATTACCACAATTGAGTAGCCTACAAAAAGTTATTGTCGATGATGAAAATTATTGGCCAATATGTTTTGAACGTAATCGTAATTGGCATCAATTAGAAAAAGCTTTAGAATTATGCGCACCAATTGATATTAAAAAACGTACCGGACGTTTATCACATTTAGAGGATCCCGATCGTTTAAAAAGCATGTTGGCACAAACATTAACACTAGAACAGAGTGTTTGCTGGCAAGTGGATGTCAAAGATTTACAACAATTTTCTAGTGAACGTATGGTAAAACCATTTTTGGATCGTTTTCTTGATATGAAAGGAACAAGTTTAAGCTATGTGGAATTAACGAAACGACATCAATTAATTTTACTCTTTTATAATGCTGTCGTTAAGGATCGTATGCATTTATTGCCTGTTTATTTAACATTATATGATGTAAGTATTACCTTGAAAGTTCACTTGGTTCTCTGTAATTATCCTTAAATATCATTCTCAAACTATAAAAACAACAATTTTAATTTCAATTATTTCTATGATAGTTATATGAAACGTATAAGTCGTCCTTAAACTTAAATTCTATAAGTTTCTGTCGTATAGCTACTACAAAAAGTGAAATTTTGGACCGTTCTTGCCTATGATGGCCATATGATATAGTAGTCGTAGTCCGATATTGCAACAAGAATAAAGCTGACCAGCTATATATCTTCACAATGCTCAAATCCTATAAATTTCAGGCAGAAAACATAAATCATACAAAAAAAAAAACCCCCAATTTCGACCAACACTTCCTATGGCAGCTATATGCTGGCCATATGATATAGTAGGCCGATATTGCAACAAGAATTAAGCTGACCAGCTATATATCTTCACAATGCTCAAATCCTATAAATTTCAGGCAGAAAACATAAATCATACAAAAAAAAACCCCCCAATTTCGACCAAGAGTTTCTATGGCAGCTATATGATATAATACTCCAATTTGAACTAAATTTGTCTGACATGTAGAACTTTGCATTAAATTTAGATGCTGTAAATCTTAGCTAAATAGCTTAACACATAAAGTTTTTCCTACATAAAATACAAACTATACGAGCTATAATTTCTATGGCAGCGTTTTATATGATTGACTGATGTGATCGGTTTTGAGTCTTTATATATAAAGTTTATGATTATAGAGGCAGCTGTAACTGTCAAGTTTTAGTGTGGGTCACCAACCCAAAATTTGGTAGTACCTTCGTTTTACGGAGCCTGATCAGAGGCTGCATATTTGTTTGGTACCACGAGTAATCAGGAGCCCGCGGACTATTGTTATTAGTTCGTCCTGGTTAATGGTTGCGGCCCTTCGGGGAGTATCGTGGTGGCTGTAGCTTAATACCCGAATGTGGGAGAGCATGTAGCTCGGCGTGTAGTTGCGTTTTACAACCGGTTGCCGTGATACCACAGATCGGCAGAGATAATAGATAGACCTCGCTTCACACCAAGAAGGAAGCTTCCAACAGTTCCAAACAGTTGGCACTTCATTTGGTAACTGAGTATGCTATTCCAAGGGGGCGCTAATTGATGAATTTAATGCCAAATTTATTGAATAATGTTGATTTAAGTATCGGTCCTATTAATTATATTAGGATCATGTATGAATTTCAACAATTACAATTAAGTCCATTATCAATATTTGGTCTATTAAAGATATTTCAAGCATTAGCCTGTGAGGCAGCACAGGAACAACAGGAAGCTATATAACAAAACTATTTGGCGCTGATTCAACAATTTTAATGTATGATGACTGCGCCGTGTTTTTCTTTTTTTTCTTTTTTAATTTTTTATTTTATATATATAAATATTTTTTTTTTTTTTTAAATATAAAAAATGCAAGCTGAGAAAAACAACAGAACAGATAAATAAAATAAATAAATAATAATTAAAAATAAATAAATTGAAGAAAATATTACAGCATGTCAAAGATTTTTCTATGCTTGCAAAGCGAAAAATTTTTGGATTAAAGTGCAGGAAAGTAGCACAGATAGAGGAAGAGTTAGACAAGACAAAACTTGAACTTCTCATGCATATAGAAATCTTATAATGCCTGCCACGCCCTTTTTCACTATGCATTACAAATAAATATATATATATATATTTATATTATATAAATATTTTATTTGTAATGCATAGTGAAAAAGGGCGTGGCAGGCATTATAAGATTTCTATATGCATGAGAAGTTCAAGTTTTGTCTTGTCTAACTCTTCCTCTATCTGTGCTACTTTCCTGCACTTTAATCCAAAAATTTTTCGCTTTGCAAGCATAGAAAAATCTTTGACATGCTGTAATATTTTCTTCAATTTATTTATTTTTAATTATTATTTATTTATTTTATTTATTTATTCTGTTGTTTTTCTCAGCTTGCATTTTTTATATTTAAAAAAAAAAAAATATTTATATATATAAAATAAAAAATTAAAAAAGAAAAAAAAGAAAAACACGGCGCAGTCATCATACATTAAAATTGTTGAATCAGCGCCAAATAGTTTTGTTATATAGCTTCCTGTTGTTCCTGTGCTGCCTCACAGGCTAATGCCTGAAATATCTTTAATAGACCAAATATTGATAATGGACTTAATTGTAATTGTTGAAATTCATACATGATCCTAATATAATTAATAGGACCGATACTTAAATCAACATTATTCAATAAATTTGGCATTAAATTATAATAATTAATTACACAAAGAAACTCTTTAGTCAAATTGGGGGGTTTTTTTTTTGTATAGATTATGTTTTCTGCATGAAATTTATAGGATTTGAGCATAGTGAAGATATATAGCTGGTCAGCTTAATTCTTGTTGCAATATCGGACTACTATATCATATGGCCAGCATATAGCTGCCATAGAAATTATAGCTCGTATAGTTTGTATTTTATGTAGGAAAAACTTTATGTGTTAAGCTATTTAGCTAAGATTTACAGCATCTAAATTTAATGCAAAGTTCTACATGTCAGACAAATTTAGTTCAAATTGGAGTATTATATCATATAGCTGCCAGAGAAACTGTTGGTCGAAATTGGGGAGTTTTTTTTTGTATGATTTATGTTTTCTGCCTGAAATTTATAGGATTTGAGCATTGTGAAGATATATAGCTGGTCAGCTTAATTCTTGTTTCAATATCGGACTACTATATCATATGGCCATCATAGGCAAGGATAGTCCAAATTTTCAATATTTATAGTAGAAACTTTTTTGTTTATACGACTGAAACTTATAGGATTTAAGTTTACGCACGACATATACGTTTCATATAACTATCATAGAAATAATTGACATTAAAATTATAGTTTTTATAGTTTCAGGATAACTATAGAGAACCAAGTGAACTTTTGAAGGCAATACTTACATCATATAATGTTAAATAAACAGGCAATAAATGCATACGATCCTTAACGACAGCATTATAAAAGAGTAAAATTAATTGATGTCGTTTCGTTAATTCCACATAGCTTAAACTTGTTCCTTTCATATCAAGAAAACGATCCAAAAATGGTTTTACCATACGTTCACTAGAAAATTGTTGTAAATCTTTGACATCCACTTGCCAGCAGACACTCTGTTCTAGTGTTAATGTTTGTGCCAACATGCTTTTTAAACGATCGGGATCCTCTAAATGTGATAAACGTCCGGTACGTTTTTTAATATCAATTGGTGCGCATAATTCTAAAGCTTTTTCTAGTTGATGCCAATTACGATTACGTTCAAAACATATTGGCCAATAATTTTCATCATCGACAATAACTTTTTGTAGGCTACTCAATTGTGGTAATATACAGGGTGCAATTGGTAGTCGACGTAATTCATTGGAACCAAATTCCAATACAGAAATGTTGCATAAACATAATAAATTTGTATCAATGTCACGTGGCAGAAATAAACGTGGTTCTACAGCCAAAACATAAAGATGACGTAGCGCTTGTAAATGATACCTAGAAAAGTACAAATATTCAATAAGAAAGAGATAGGTATATTGATAGTGTGAGCGAGAAAGAGATAGATTAACAACTTACCGATTATCATTGCTATGTATAGGAAATTTTGGAAAGAATGCACAAACTAATGCTGCTATAGATTCCGGTGTTTTGGCAATTGTATAACGTCCGGCACCCAAAAATAATAAACCCAATGACATATGTATTGCCATATGTGAACCATATGTTATATGCGGATATTGTGGTCCAACACGTGAACGTAAATAACGTATTATACGTAAAATTTCACAATTACCAGAACCAGCAAATACCAATGAAATTGATATAAGTAAAATCATAAGACAACTTTCAATTGTTGTACGTCCAGCACATTCACCCATTGGTGTACCAGGAAAACCAAGAAATTCTTTAATAACAGCACGTAATGTTGCAAATGCAACAGTATTCTCAGTGCCAGCATATTTAAGGCCAATACAAAAAGCGGCGCCAGCTAAAATGTTGCAATAAGCTTGACTGTTGAAAAGAAGAAGATAAATTAGTAAAATAATGAGAACAAAGTGAAAAGTGAGAAATTTGGTAAAAACTTACGTTATAGCTTCATAATCCACATCATTATCTTCTGGCGATTCATTACCATCACGTGTTGGTGGACGTAAATGTTGACGTAAACTTGATGGAAATTGTGCACGAAACCAAATATCATCTGGTTGCACATCCTGCCATAAAATTAAACCGCGCGCTATGGTCCTCAACAATAAGAAATCTGGACGTACCATATCCAATAAATAACGAGAATTTGGTGCTTGCATCCATTCAGCAATTGCAATATTATTGGAATTATAAAACATTAAACCTAATGCTAATGTTGCACCTGGTGCTGTAACATCAATATTAACATTATCACCTTCACGCACCTGAAATGATGCTAAACGATATTTTTCCTTTTGTGAACCACCAATGGGACGTTTAACACCACCAACCATATAATAATGCAATGTATCTGGTAATTGTAAATCACGTAATTCTGCTGGAGATTCACCTTGTCCTAAGGTAACTAAACCAAGTGCTAAACCAGCTGTCATTGCATATGATTCACGTTCAACACTATTTTCCATTTCAGGACCAGGCGGACGACCAATTTCTTGTAATAAAACTTCAGCAATATGTCGTTTCGCTGAACCTTGATATAATAAACCGATACCCATTAATGCAGCCACTTGTGTACTTTGCGGTATATCCAATTCCATGGCTGTTGCTGGTAATAATGCCTCAAGATGTACACTTAATAATTTTGTTGTTTTTGTATCCATACTGCCACGATGTGCTGCCGAAATGCCAAGGAGTAAACCAACACTTGTCATTTCATCACATTTAACAAGATATTTATAGACACTCATGAAACTTAATGATTTTAAATGTCCATTGAGACCCAATGCCATTAGAAATCCAGCATGTTCTAAAGCATTATTTGCTTGAGTTTTTGGTTTATTATATACAATCCATGTTGAATCAATATCGGTAGCTTGTGGTGAAATTTTTAGACCAGTTGCAACACCATTATGAAATGATGGCCACATATGCATATTTGCTGGAAATTCAATTTGTTGCATTTCAATTGTTGTACCTTTTGTTGGTTCACGTCCTACAAGACATAGTTTTGGCATT